>RJWM01002956.1:0-119960 GCA_004363535.1 Dasyprocta punctata | reverse complement strand
CAGACTCATCTGATGGTCCTACTTTAGTCCTGCTACTTTTTCTAGCTTTTCAAAATTTGCATGAAAGCCTGATGTTGCTTTCTTGGCTGGTTTATTAAATGCATGACAGTTTGCACCACTTTTCATTACTGCCTTTAGATAAATTTGATAGAACTGCTAGTTCATTGACTCTGAGATATATGGGCAGATTTTTGTGTGTTACCAAGATCCTTTTCTTTAAACATATTGAAAACATTTGAAATTCAGAGAAGGACCATGAAGAAGGGTATAATGAAATGGATCAGGAATCCAAGGGCAGAGCAAGTAGGGGAATCAGTCTAGTAAGCATCCTTTGAAGAGCAGCATAATCACTTCTGGTTCCAAGTGTCCCCTACAATAAATCAGTGCCTTCTGGATGGTGACACACAGGCACACAGAGCTGCTAGGGACAGCAGGATAGATGAGTTACACTGGATTAGCACATGTAGTGGGCATTTGCATTATATATTTCAGAATGTTCTCTGTATTCCATGTGCCTCTTGTATAGAGGAATGGAAAACTTAAACTTTTCAGTGTCAGACTATAGAGGCTTAAATCTGGTTTCTACCACTTGCTTGGCTCAGGGAACCCTAAAGGTCTTACGGAAATTTCTGGTTATGAGCTCTTAATCCTGGGTAAGGATTTGTGGAAGAGGTACATGGACAGCAGAAGGAGAGATAGAAGGCATGCAAATGACTAGGCCTGGCAACAGGGCTTGGCATGTGGACCAGGCAGTAGGAGATGCCAAATGGCTTGCTGAGTGAGACTGGCTGCAACTGTAGACTCTGTGACTGTCCTAACAAACCCTTCGAGACCTGGGGACCAGGTAGAAGATTCAGCCATAGATCACTGTCTGTACAACAGGAACTCTAGATGGTTGTCCTCCTCTAATTCCAAGACTCTGCAAGCTGGAGGGAACATCTCCTGTTACCCCTTTTATTGACCCCAAGCAGGGGGCACTTGCTTAGGAATAGCCATGGAATCTGCTTCTCATGTGTGATCCCACCTACTTCTTAGCTCCTGAGACATTCATAGAAAGTTGATGATGGTAAATGCCACCACTAGCAACACAGCTACTGTCATTTACCCAGAGCTCAGCATGTTCCAGGGATTCTGCAAAGCACTTTATGAATGCTGTTTCATTTAATTTTCACCAAAACCCCACAAAGATAGCTATTATCTGTTGCTATTTATGGATGAAATAAACAGTACATTATGAAGACTGTTTTGATTATAAAGAATAGACACCCAACTAGAATGAGCTTAAGCAAAAGACCAATTTGTCCTAAGGATGCTGGATTGTCTCAACAGAATCCCTAACAAGACTGGCATTGAGCCTTCATAAGGGCTGTAAACCAGGACTTTGACACTCTTGGATAAGTCGTTCCCTTTCTTACTTGTAGTTACTTTTCTGTGACCACTGGCTTCACTCTTCTCTCTCTACTTGGGCAAGCTTCTCTATAGCTACAAAACACATTTACCCAGAACTTCTGAGTCTTACAGGTGATATCTTATGCTACTGAAATGACATAAATCTAACCCTTCTCTACCTTTGAGGTAGGAAAGCCAAAAGATGTGACCCAGCCGCTCACCTCTGACTGAATTCAGGGTGGAGCAGGAGAATAATAACAGATATCATGGTGACTTCCACAGGACCATGTGACTGAAATTGAGGAAGATAAGTTCACAAGAAAAAGAGACCCTGAATTAAGAAAAGGGTTAGGGAGAAAAAGAAAATTAAAAGACAGGCACATGACGGTTGGTTGGTACACAAATTGTAGGCAGTGACAACACAGAATTTAAAAGTTTAGGCAAATTGCTCAAGTCACACACAGCTAACAATGACAAAGGCAAGGCTCAAATTAGGCCTTTGCGGCTTCAAAGCCTTTTTTCTTAACTAGCATGGCAAATCAGAATATAAAAACTGAAGAGAATGAATGAATGAATACATGTAAGTGCATACATCCCACTTATATGTGAAGATCTTGCTAAACCAATGCTCTAATCCAAGAAATCACAGATTAGGATGGTGTGACATTGCACACAGTCATTCTAAGCTTACAACTGTCATTTGAGGTTCAAGGCAGAGAGTAAAGTGTTAGGTTTACATCATTTCAGTAGCATCAGTATTTATGAAGTGGCAAACAGTGTTTATGAAGTCTATGACCCAGCCCCCAAAGAAGATTATAACAGCACCCTAAAGTCCATTCATTGCCTATCAGTCAGCCAGCCAGCATCCCTGCTGAGCTATGTTCTGGAGCAAGTTAAGGCCTTGGGCATGGTGCCTGCTGTTGACAGCTAAATGCTATAGGAGGAGGTAGACATGGAGGGAGTAGAATTAGGCATGATGCTAGGTTGGAGAGGTCCTGCGTGTCCCAGAGGATGACCCAGGGCTCAGTTTAGGTGTTCCAGAGGAGGGACCTTTTCTGAAAGGAGGTACACCAGGGGAGAAAGTAGAGCTTTTTTTCTCAGTAATTGGACTCCTATCAGTCCCAGAGACTGATGATTGGCTTTCTAAGGATGGTGTGTTGGGGCTTAGGAGGTTTTGACCCCTTGAACCAGGAAGGCATCAGCTACTTCAGGAAAACATGTTAAATCTCTCAGCCTACTTAAGCCATGTAGCAAACTATTTACAGAATGCCCTGATGAAAAGGAAGTAAGCTCTTTCTAAAATAGCTATCTTGCCCCTGGGAGGGATTTATGGAGATGCAGCACTGAGCCCAACAGGATGCCTTGGATTGAAGGTCTTTAGTAAATCCAAACAGTAGTAGTATTTTTATTCCTGGGATTTCTGCTTTTTACTTACGCTTTAAGGAAAACAAAAAAAAATTGCATATAATTTACCTTGACATTTTGAAATATATTGAGCTATAAGTTTGGGAAGTTGGAGTTTGTTTGATATTTCCTTCGTACCATGTGGAAAAAAAAAACATTATATTTCAGGAGAGAAGTTGGCCACAGTACAGATTGTGCTGATGCTTTTAATAGTAATAGTAATAATACAGAGGAAAAGGATAAGAGAGCAAATATTTGCATAAAACTAATATGGGCAAAGCACAGAAAGGTTACATAACCCACCAAAGATCATACAACTTGTCAGTACTGTGTGTTCCACCATTTGCTACCATTCTACCTGCCTGGCCCCACCACAAACTTCAGCTGCCATTTGCCATGAACACTTTGGGTACAACCATTAGGGTTTCTATAAAGCTGCTGTAAGGATGAGAAACTAGGGGGATGAGACAAACTCTTACTCTCTCAGACCACAGCAGAGTTGTGAAGAAAAAAGAAGTCAGAAGTCTTGGCAACATGATATGGTAAAAGAAATGTAGGCTTCTGGAGTCAAATAGGCCAGGAATACAATCTTGGTCCCTCCATGAGCCTTAAGTGTTTTAGTCTACACTGAGGGCAGATAACAATGTCTGCCTTTTAAGGAGTTAGTGACAATGAAATGATACAACTAGGAACTGCCTGACACATTATCATATTATCACATCTCTGTTGGGGGTGTTATCCGAAATGACCACAACTGCTGTCTGGTGCTGAGGAAATTAACAACTTTCACTCTTGACACCTGATTCTTCCCCACCTGCTCTGCTTCCCAACTCCTTCACACTTCAGAGCAGGAGATGCAGAGGGAGGGTGTGTAAACAACAAGAGTCACCTAGAGGGTGATGGCCAGAAGCAGCGATGGATGTGCACAGCTCCCTGGGAACCCTGGGCTCTCCTAGAGAGGCAGGAGTCAGCCAGGGCTGGCATCTGAGTCCCTGGGTGACAGAGATGTCTCTGTCACTGGGAAACAGCCACCAGGTTCAGGCAGAAATAGCCAGGTGGGCATCTTTTGGGCACATCAGAGCTACCACTTTAGAAGTGGGGAAGCAGCAATAGGCCAAAGGCAGTCATGGATCAAATTTGAACATGAAATTTTCCAAACTCAAGATTTGTAAACGTAAATGTCCCTAAGTGTATAAATGAAAGAGCATCAAGCTGTGCCAGTGGCTTTGTTAGACAGTCAGAACACAGATTCTGACCGTGGTTCTGGGGGCATTGGGTCTGTGCGGTACAGCTTCATCATCAGAAGGTCGAAGAGAAACAGAATGAAGAGATGTGTATAGGGCAGGCTTTACCTTCTCCACCTCTCCATGGAGGAATGCTGGAGGGGTCTAGCAGAGATTGGGGGGGGGGGTGCCTGATGTATTTCTTTTCTCAATAACATCAGTCAGTAATTTACCAAGAACACACTTCTATAGGCTAATAGTAGGGGGAAAAAGGAGGTAAAATAATACAGTCCCTGCCCTCAAGGTACTTAGAAACACTTTCAGAGTCATACATTTGCATATTAGAATAAAGCTAAAATTTTAATGCTAGCTTAAGGGAGAGGTTGACCCACAAAATTATTATGGGATATCAAATGACAGCTGTTTTCGCCCCTGGGTAAGGTGATCAGAGACTGTAACATGGAAGTAATGATGCTAGGGAAGGGTCGAGAAGTGTACAGAGTATTCCAGAAACATGGAAGGGAGTGCAACCCCCAGGCAGGGGAAAGGGCTGAGTACGGGAGAGACTGTGCAGAATAGCAGACAGCAAAGCTGTATCTGTGGCACACACAGAATACCAAAAGCTAAATGCAAACGTATGTTAAGAGAGACCAACCAAAAAGGGACATTGTGAAAGAGAGGTAATCTTTTTTTCTTGGTGCAGTGCTAGAGGTTAATGCCAGAGTCTTCTCACTGAGTTACCTCCTCAGCCTCCTTTTTAATTTTTTATTTTCAGAGAGGGTATCACTAAGTTCCTAAGTTGAACAGGCTGTGCTTAAGTTTGCAGTTCTCCTATCTCAGCTCTCCAGAGTGCTGAGATTATAAGTGTGGGCCACCAGGCCTGTTTGGTAGATTTTTTTTTTAAGTGAAATAGGAAAGTAAAGGTTCTCTTTAAAAAGTATATATTTTGTTTCAAAAGAAAACCAGTAAAAAAATTTTTATAGGAAAAAAATCAGAATACAAATCCCTGAGTAGGAGCAGTATTTCCAGTATATCTGACTCATAAAGGGTTACTATCACCACTGCACCAGGAACTCTTTGCTACTAATAGATAAGGAAGACTAACAACGGCAATCAAAAGTAAGTAAGGGATGTGGCTAGGGGGCAGAAGAGGAAAACAGATGTGGAAAAATTGCTCACCCTCACCATGAGTCAAGGAGATGAAAATCAGAGCAGTGAGCTACCGTTTTTCATTCCCCAGATTAGCAAACATTTAATCATGACAAAATCTTGCCACAGGTGACAAGCAGAGCAAGGAGCACTCTCGTGCTTTGCTAGTAGCGATTTTAATTGCTGCGAACTTCTATATACCAGTGACACAGAGAACATTTAAGACACACATGTGCCCTCTTAGTTTGCTTTTTGCGTTACTGGAAATTGATGCTTTTGAAATGCCAGCATATATGTTTTAAATACACTAAATATTTATGTAGAGGTGTACGGCTGAGTAAATCAAGGCAAGTTCATCATTACGGGTGACTATGGTGCTATAGAAAAGAGCTGGGTCTGTCTGATGAATTGGAAGCAAATATATTATGTAATGAAGTAAGAAACACAAGTGGTAGAGGAATGTGGTTATTGTGATCTACTTAGACACACACACACACACACACACACACACACACATGTATCTCTTCTTTTCTATGGAAGCATTTTGAGTAGATATAGAAAATGGATTGTTAAACACTAGAAAGTTCAGTTGGCTACCAAATATGGGGGAGGACTGATACAGTAAAATAGAGATCGAGCAAAATGGAGTGCTGCCATACACTCAAACTTCTGCAATCCTCAGAGCAAAGATATGTAGCCATCGACATGGAGAAAAGGGCACGTGCCCTGTCAGCCTCGAATTTCTGCAGATTTCTACCACTAGGAGTCTCAGGCCTGTCCAAGGGGCAGCACCAACATGTGGCTAGGGAGAATCACTGAATTTGACATCTCTTTGGGAAGAAATGCAAAATTCAACTGCCCTGCAGAGACACTGTGCATGTTCCTTCAGCTTGCCCAAGGAAATAACATGTAACTTTACATTTTGCATTTTAAAAGTCAGAGGAAGGCTTAAAATAAGCAGCAAGTGTTTTGTGTTAGATCCAGATGTCATCTCAAGCAAGAAACAAAAAAGCTTTGATTTTTGAAAAATAACCTTTGACGCCTTAAGAGGCTCTAATAAGTGCTTTTGTTCCAGGATCTTACAAAATGACTTTCTCTGCCGATGAGAGAGGCAGCTCGGGGAAACTGATGTCCTTTGCTTATCTGTGCAAGGACTGCTATGGTAGCAGCGACTGCCCAGTCCCTTCTCCCTTCTCTCAGTGACGTATCACTCTGCTGTGCACGTCGACTGGTTGTAGGGAAGGGACAAACTCTGGGACCTTCAGAGAGGAACACAGTCCCTGTAGTGTTTCTTTACAGTGGCCTTGTCAGGGTGCTAATCAGTGCCAATTTCCCTGGTGGTAATGAAGGAAATCTGTTAGCAGAAGGACTTTGAAGTCTGACATTCTAGGTTTGTCCCTAGAATTTTCGTAAAGGAAGGCTCATAGACCAGAGTCCTTTCAGACACTGCAGGTTTGGAAGAAACAGTTCCTAAGAAGGGGAACTCCCCCCCATTCAGATGTTCAGTTGGTACCAAAGGAATCAAACCAGAAACCCTAAAAGTGACTTCATGTTTTTTGGAGAAAATTGAACACAGATTTTTTTCCTTCTCTCTTGAGAAAGATGATTTCAGTCCTCAAGAGATTTTTTTAAAATGCTAGTGTGGCAGATAACTGAATTTTTTATAGGCATATTTCTACTTGTAGTGATGATGTTTGTTTAGTATTTATCTCCAAGGAATTCAGAGTGCTTTACAGACTTTTTCTTCATTATTTTTTAAGGTTTTATTTTTCCTGATTGTACTTTAATCTTGCCTATAAATTCTTCATTCAACTTTTCCTCACTGGATTTTCTCTGAAATAGCTCCTATTAACTTCATTTTCTACTATTCTCTCCATTTCTGGGATGACGTACTTCTGCCATTTTGGAATCCTAGATGAGCCTTCAAGACCTTTCTCTCTCAGTTTCAAGCTTCTCTTTCTCTGTTTTCTTTATTGTTGCTTTGAACTTTCCCACTTGTAATACTTCCTTCCCCTTGAAGGAAGACTTACTTGAAACATACCTCATTATCCTACAATAATATGTGCCTTTTGACTTAATTTTAGTTAATCAACTAAACAATTGCCTTCATTGAGAAACAACTTGATATAGGGCCAACGATGGAGCTTAGTGGTGGAGTGCTTATTGAAAATGGGTGAGGCCTGGGGTTCACCACCCAGGGGAGCAAAAGAAAACAAAAAGCAAAATCCACAAGAAGTTGAGATGACTAAACATGTGCTCTAACATAAGACCTATCTTTTGGCACTATGAATCTGATATTCATAGTAATTTTTCAAAAAAAAAATTTCTCCTTTCAGTCTTCCATGAATTCATTAATTTTCCTTCTGATTGTAATCATCCTTGAGGAAACAGGCTTAATATAAGACAACCTTTTGTATGAACAAATCAGATACTGCCCTTCCTTCAGAGAATGGCTACTAAGAACGCCTCTTCCATGCGCTCTACTCTGTAGAAGTGCTGTAGAGAGCCCTTGATCTGAAGAGATAATGGAATTATGAATTATGTACAAAGCACCTTAGAAATTCACTCACCCATTCTTACAAATGTGGCTCAGCAAGTTTTAAAAATTTGCCTGTGGCCTCTGAAATATTTAGTGACATGTTTGAAATTTAGTTTAAAAAGTCACTTAGGAAGTTTTAAATCATCATTAAAGAAAGTAATCCATAGCACAAAATAATGAGTGATTTGATTATTTTAGGCAGTGTGAGTTGGTAAATATTTAATACCTTACTGAAGGGATGGGGCCAGGGGAAGCCCTGATTTGTAGTGTTTGCCAATGCTGTGGTGCCCACACCAGTTCCACTGAACAAAGACTTGGGGAGAAATGAGCAAAATCCAGTTGGCTCTCAAGATTGATAGAGATCATCCTGTTGGACTAAGCAGGTCTTAAGGAGGAGGAAACTGAACTAGTTCATCAAGTGAGGAACTCTTTACCTAAGCAGTGATCTCTTGTGCTTCAAGGCCTAATATAAAGATAAAGGTCTCTGTAAGACCTTTCTCTCAATCTTTTGGAAGTGATCGCTTTTACTCTGAATGCCAGAAGGCTTAGTTATACTTCATGTGACAGTAATTAGCAAAAATGTTATTGACAACAGATGAAATCTTTCCCCTCAAGAATGTCCTTGTAGTGTATGAATATGCCTTGCTCCTTAATTATCAGCTGAACAGGGCAGCCTAGTGGGTAGGAACACAAGCTGTAGAGTCAGACTTCCAAGCTTCAGATCCTGAAATTATACTTAATACTCACTTATCTTGAGATCTTGGAAAAGTTATCAACCCTTCTGTAGAATGAAACATTAATTGAGAGTCTATCTGACAGGTTTGCTGTGATGACTAATGAGATTACTAAACAAGTTCAGTTAACGCTCACTTAATAAATGTCACCTTGTATTGCGATCTCTAGCACCCAACCCAGTCCCTGGCACAACACTGGTGTACAAGTATTGTTGATTGAACTGAATTGACATGGAGCAAAACTATGATTCAGCAGGCATGGTAGGAAATTGGGAAAGAGTGTGCCACAGCAAAACTGCATGAACAAATTATTGTTGAGGAAATGAGAATGGCATGTTTAAAAAAAAATCAGTAGATTGTGGAATTATAGGATCAGAACTTAGTTTTTCCTGCTGTGGAATGATGAACACAGAGCAGGGTGGGATCATCATGCCCTCCCTTCACCCCATGTGCTAGACGCTGTAAGTCTATAAATACAACATTCATTGCTGCAATAGCTTTTATAGTCTGCTGTTGATTGAAATATCTTCTTTTCAGGGCTGTGCAGTTGCTTTTTGAACAATCTAAATGCTAAACTTCAAGCATAAATACTGTTAAATTTCATTCCATTTGGTTCAGTCCATTATTTGAATTAATTTGTTTCTTCCACACTCAACTCTGCAATGCATTATGTTTTCTATCCTGTCTAGCTTTGTGTTATCTGTGAGCTTGTGAGCATGACTTCTATTTTGTTTTCTAAAACACTATATAGGTCACTTCTAAGGGCAGCGTCCCTTGATATATCACTAAACACTTCTTTCCAGTTGGCATTGATTCATTAAACAATTTTTCTTTTTTTTTGATATAGATTTAACTCTTTTGTAATCTATCAAAATAAGCAGTAATCCATGTTATAGTTTATCTTGTTCACAAGAATGTCAGGAGAAACTTTGCCAAAAATGTTATGTCTGCAACATCTTTTCCCAAAGACAGAGTAAGTCTGTCAGAAAAGAAACCGCAAACTAGTTTGTTGCAATCTGTTCCTGATTACCCTATGTTAATTCCTATACCCACAGCTTCCTTTTCTGTATTGAACCAGGGATGCATAATTCAAAACAGTGAATTTAACCACATCAGGGCTGGCAAAGGCGGTGTGCAGACCTTGACAATCTAGATGAGATATTTGGGCACAATCCTGTGGGCAGTGAGAGGTTACTGAAATTTCTGAGTAGAGATTTTGCGACGAAGTTTTATTTTAAGAAAATCACCTGGCAGCAACGTCCATGACAAGCTCTGGAGAGAACCTTATGTGAAGTTGGAAGCTTCCTGAAATAATTCCATAATGGGCTGCTGAACCACTCTGGGAAACATGGATAGTAATGAAGGCAGAAGAAAATACTCTAGGATTATCAAAAGGTACTATTGAGGGAATCTGATAGGACTGAAAAACAAGCAAAAAGTGTGTGAGGGCTTCGCAACCCTTTCCACACTATTGAACATGCAGGGAATAATACTGATTTGGTCATGGGGGTAAATATGGCTGCTTGGGGCAGAGGACATTTCTATCTCTGCATGTCTGGGAAGCCATTTAAATAATCTCTCTTTTAGTATTATCAATATGAAGAAAAACAAGACTTGGAACAAAATTAAAATCAACAGCGAAGAGACATCTGTACAGTTAGTCACTGATTTACTTGACTCATGATTTTTCAAGTCTATTATTGTGCAGAAGCAATGCACATTCAGTAGCAGCCATTTTGGATCTTTTCCTGGGCTAGTGATTTGCGGTATGATTCTCATGATGCTAGACGGTGGCAGTGAGCCACAGATCCCAGACACAAGATCACGAGAGCGAGCAGCTGATACTCTGTAGCACGCTGTGTTGATAAGTGATGGTATTCTGTAGGTCCCAGGTTATTAGATGCATTTTCAACTTACGGTAGCCAACTTACAATGGATTTATTGAAATTTAAGTCCATCTTCGGCTGAGGAATGTCTGTGTATAGAAAAGGGAGTAAACATTCGGTTTGACGCATTATTCTGAACAAAGAAGCAAAATATTATTTATTTCACAAATATTGCACTCAGAATGAAACCAATCAGAAACAGTTAATGCCAGGGAAAAACTATACAGGTGCCAAATAAAATAGCCCAGGACACTAAATCACCGCCCATGTGATAGTGATGCAATGAAACAAAGGCTGTGGATGTACAAGGTTAATTTGGATATGGACGTCATCAGCACTGTGGGATAAGGTGGAGGGAGAAATGATCCGATGTAAGGGGACACCAGGTAGAAACCTAAGTGCAGACAAAAGAAGAAACAACAACAACAACAAAAGAGTTTGAATTTTGCATTAATACGGAAATGCCTATTCACTTAAAAGTTTATGAAGTATGACAGTCTGTTGCTTCCTATTGACTTCTGTAGTTAAATAAACTAGTTTTGTAGTCCTCACCTGTTCTGTTTTACCTTACCACATAGAGGATGATTTTTTGTGATAATCAAAGACCCTCAGTTACAGAAAGTTAAAATGAGTTCTCTCTTTCTTTGATAAGCTCAATAGCAGAGATTCTGTCATAAAAATAGGAATGAATAGTTCCTCTAAAAGATACTTGAAGCCGTATGCTTATCTAGTGATTGGCAGCAGGGTTCTCATGCCTGTGATATGGGGACACATGTGTCAGTTTATGAAGAGACCTGTCTGATTCACATTGAAAGTGCATATCTTCAATGACTCACATAGTCCTTACCAGTCTAACCCTCCCTTTCCCCAAACAAGCCACTTCTGTATTCTCTCATTCCAAATTACCATTATGTTCCAATTCATACCTACCTGGCTCCCCATGCGGTTCCCCTCTGGACCTCTGTTATAAGCCAGAACATGTCCAGTCAGCTCATTTGCTGCAGGCACTCTGCTGACCTTTCCAACACTATTTTCTGTTCTATCATGTTCCTTATTATGGTTTAGCAAAACAAAACAAACAAACAAACAAACAAAAAACAACCTGACAGCCACACAAAACACAGGAAACTGGCAGTCTCCTAACACTCGGTTCAATTTTAGCACTTACCATGTAGTGCTGTAAATAGTTGTTCATATTTTTTACTTCTTCACCCAGCCTGATGTGAGCCTGGTGAAGGGTGCAATGATGCTTCTTTGTGCTACAGAGTTCAGCAGGGTACCCACCACATAGTAGGTCCACATTTAATGCTTTGTAAGTGGGTGAGTGATTGAATGTATGGCTTTCTTGGATCTGGAAGCAGTAGTCTCTCGTTGAGCATATGGTTTTAAAAGCCTTCTCTCCATTATGTACAAAACTTGCATCTGTTCGCCTTCATTTAACTGCTTCTTGGAAAGATTCAGATGATGCTGAGAAAGGCTCTTATGCCATAGCCAGTGGTTTCTGAGTCTTTTGTGCATTCTTGTGCAGGTGGGAAAGTGGAAAGACAAGTCCCTGCAGATGAAATACTATGTATGGCCCCGAATGTGTCCGGAGACAGAGGAGCAGGAAGATGATCACCTGAGCATTGTGACCCTGGAGGAGGCACCATTTGTCATTGTGGAAAGTGTGGACCCTCTGAGCGGAACCTGCATGAGGAACACAGTCCCCTGCCAAAAACGCATCATCTCTGAGTACGTGTAGCACCTTCCCCACAGATCCCAGGTGTCACAGGACAGTTGCATTTGATGCAACTGTTACCACCTGGCTAGCCTTGGCCCTGCGGCATGGAGTGAACTGAGCACCATACACTTTTCACCTGTCCTTGAGCTATAGAACCACTTGAAACCTTGTGGTGTGATGTCTGGTTCTGTCCAAGTCAAAAGCTAAGAAAATGCTTGCTAACCACCTGGCTAATGCTCCTGTGGCCTTCCCTGGCTGCGGTGACTGGGACCTCAGCTTCACAGAGGTTCAAATTCACTTTTGGTGCTGAAATACGTTTCCTTGGGTCAGTATGTCCCCAAATTTTGAGATTTAGAACCATGTTTGGAAATAGATTAGACTTATCTATGCTGAACCACTCTGGGAAACACTGGTAGTAATGAAGGCAGAAGAAAATACCCTAGAATTTAAAGGGAAAAAATCAAAAGGTACTATTGAGAGAAATTGATAGGACTGAAAAGTAAACAAAAAATTATGCTAGGGCTTTGCAACCCTTTCCATACTATTGAACATGCAGAAAATAATGTTGTCTTTAGTGATATTATTTAGCAAGAGAAGGAAGAACCCAGAAGGAAGAATGAGAGGCCTATTAGGTGCTAGAAAATTCTCTGTACTAGAGTTTAGGTATCAGTTAAAAGGTTAAAGTGTGAAAATTCAGTGACCTGAACCTTTAGGATATGTACCTTTTCCTTATGAATATTATCCTTCAACAAATCATTAAAAATTGCTGGAAAATATGGCTCAGTGTAATGAGAATACTGCAGATATGAGGACTGATTTATTTGGTTTGGTGTGAAGGTGGGGGCTACTTTGGGGTTGGAATTTTAGTGCCCAAGAGTAATATTTTGTTTCTTGAACAAAGGTTTGCTTTTTTCCCCTTCCTTTATATGGCTAGGAATAAAACCGATGAGGAACCAGGCTATATCAAAAAATGCTGCAAGGGGTTCTGTATAGACATCCTTAAGAAAATTTCTAAATCTGTGAAGTTCACCTATGACCTTTACCTGGTGACCAATGGCAAGCATGGGAAGAAGATCAATGGAACCTGGAATGGTATGATTGGAGAGGTGAGTGTCAGAAAGTAAGGGGCATGTTCATTTTTCTTTTATTTTGTTTCACTTAACTATTTCTTAAAATGCACATTTCATGTATTTCTGAAAATATAAAATGGTGAAGAGTAGGTACTGTTCCCACTCTACAAAGAAAGTTACTGCTAGGCCACGCATATTTTCCTCATGGTGAGCCCTGCCGTCCTGGGTTCTAACTGGAGCTTTGCACCTTCCTCTCCAGGTGGTCATGAAGAGGGCCTACATGGCAGTGGGATCACTCACTATCAATGAGGAGCGGTCAGAGGTGGTCGACTTCTCTGTGCCCTTCATAGAGACTGGCATCAGTGTCATGGTATCACGCAGCAATGGGACTGTCTCACCTTCTGCCTTCTTAGGTAAATGATGCATGTTCTAGTGGAAAGAAATGGATGTAGGGACAAGTAGATGGATATGGGGCTGTTGCAGAAGCACATGGCAAGGTTCTTTCAGCCACAAGAAGGCTTGCCAAGTGCTGGGGACTTTAGAATAAATTATTCTCAAACATGAAAGCTCAAGAACACTCAGGAAGACAAGAAAGCATAATACCCTTTAAGAAAACCCTGCTGGACTGGTCAGCAGAGGTCTCCTGTAGTCCCCTGCTTTGTCACTTAAGCATTACCTGACCTAAAGTAAATTTGCCATATATTGGGGCTCAGTTTCCTCATCCAAAGAAGAGGCTATTTCAACTAGCTGATCCTGAGGTTGCATCCTGCTCTAATAATTTCTAATTCTAGATATCATTGACATACCTATTTATTTTTAATTATCTTCAAGAATGATTTCTAGCACTACCAAAGTAGATTTCCTGTTTTTACATGAGTTTTTGAGGTTTTATCAGCCAGAGCTGATCTGAGGCTTCCTCCCACCCTACCCGATCCTTCCCTGTGCCAGCCTCCACTTTTCCACCCTCCGGCATCACTTAAGTGTCAAAAGCCTTAGATATGATATAAGACTGGGTGGGAGAAGGCCAAGATTTCAATTAGATGAGGTCTTCTGTGAGCTCATACCCCATATTTTTTGTAGGGGCTGTGGAGCAAGGGGTGGAAAATAAAATGTCACCTTGAAAAGAGAACATTTGGCCAGGAGACAGGAAGCCTGGTTTGGTCATAAACAAGCTGTAAGCCCTTGGACAAGTCACAATCACACTAAGGGATGCCAGCATCTTCAAATATATGAAGATATTAGAATACACAGACTAATATTTCTTTAAACCTTCTCATAGGGAATTAATTCAATTAATGTACTGCTAAGTGGAATTCCAGTTTCCATAGAATTTTTCCATAAATCACAATTGTATGCACGTTTCTTAGCTAGTCTTTTTATTCACAGTAAAGCAAATTCTGGCCCTGTCAACCTTTCGTGAAATATTATTAGATAGCACACATTGTACACATTAGTCCTCTTAGCTGTTGGGTGCAGTCTACTTGAACTTTTCCTTTGTAAGGATGATTGGAACATTGAAAGATCCAAAGTACATTTTAATTATAACTCTTGTCAGTTTATCACTAACTATAACTTCTAAACTGGAAGAGCCAGTGAGCTCTGCAATGACAGAAATGCCAGGGAGAGGATTTTGGAGGAGTCATTAGTTACAGGGGCAAGAAAAGCCAATGTTTATTGAACACCCAATATGTGACATGCCAGTCATTATTATGCATGCTTTTATTATTGTTAACTCACTGATACTATTTTTATATTCATTTTATGATTTAGGAAAAACAGATCTAAGATAAAGTCCAGTTATGGTAGCCTTCAGAGCCTGTGCTCTAGACCACATTTGGCCATGTCAGAATTCCATTCCTACTGAAGGAATCTGGACGAGGTGGGCAGAGCTATCAGTGCAACATAATACAATGGGAAGAGCAGACTCAGTTCATAACCTCCCTCTGCCACTTTCTCAGTATGAACTGAGAAGGACTTTAATCTCTTAACCTTAGTTTACTCCTCTTTAGTAGGTATGGTAATCTATAACAAAGGGCCTATTAAAAGGAATATAGTTAACAGTGTGTGGTGAAAGAAAGCTGTGTAAATTAAAAAGACCAGTACAGATATTTATTATATTTTGTGTGCGTGTGTTGCTCTGAACTTAATGGGGGAAGAGATTGACCTAAAAGTGATGCCTTTACTTAGTTATTCCCCAGTCTTAGAAAAAAGTGAAATTGAGGTAAGACTTGAATCAATTACATCCAAAGATGGAGAAGGTTTCTCTATGCTACCATTGAGAGGCTTTGAATTGTCCCATCTATGCTTGAGTCTCTGGTTGCCATTGAAAGGTTTTGTACTTCACAGTTGGTGTGTTAAGCTCTGGAGCTTTATTAAGGTTCTTTTTATATTGATTAAGTGACCAAGCTTTTATAATTCCTTTGGAAATTCAATAGTAAAGTAGGTCTCAGAGTAAGAAATATATTTTCTAATTTTCAGCCAATTTTTCCCCTTTCTCAACTTCATCTTTATTAATGATTTGGAAGATAGGGAAAACAGCATGTTAATTCATTAGTTATGAGTTTACAATGTGATAGCTAAAAAGGCCAGGACTATTTTGAGACACAATTGAGGGAGCATTGCATCATGGGACAGAATAGCAATTGTCTCTTTGTGTACAGACCTTCAGAGACATGGCTTCTAGAATACAGTGTTCGCTTTCTGGGCACCTCCAAGCCAGAGAGTTATTCAACTGGAAGGGAATCAGTGAAAATGATTAAGGATATTAAAGAAATGATACATAGCACATTCTTTCTATCTTGCCTGGTCTTGTTCCACCAACCCTATCACCTGGCAGTAGAGGAGGTAATAGGGGATGGCTCATAACAGTTTTGTGGATCTCTACTTACGCACGTTCCCTTGAAAATTGTTAAATTCCTACTGCAGCAGATATTGATTTTCAATGTAAACAGATTTTTAACTTTGATTCCTTATATCCTAATGATATGTAATGAAATATGCCAAGTCAAAGTGAGCTGCAAAGGAAAATGTAGACTGGAAAATTTAAGAGAGAAATGGGTAGGAGTGGTTATTCATAATTAGTATGGAACCAATTCAACTCTGGTTCATTAAGAATTAATTTGATTGCAAGAATCAGTAGCAATGATGAAGGCTTTTGGGGGTCTGCCCTTTGTAGTGTGCCCATAGAAATGAGAACATAAACCGAATAAGTCTAGGGTAATTCACTTGCACTTTATCTAGTACTTTTTCCAAAGGTAACTTTTACTGAAAGACTGAGATGTGGGTCCAAAAGTTCCAGAAACTGTACAAACCTCAGAATGTTCACAGTCATGCGGTTATCTTCCTCATGTGTTTGAAAAACAAACAAACAACCTCAATGTGCCCATCTGGGGAGTGGGTTTGCTCAGGCACATCTTATTTCTCTTTAACCTAGTCCTGGCTCACTGAAGGCACGCAACAGCCTTGCTCTTTGTTTTTCCCCAAATTTGTGTTTGCATGAGCAAATGAATATGTTAGACAATGAGCATCTGTTTGTTCTCTACTCTGACCCTGGCTGGGTTTTTTTTCCTCCCCAGAGCCATTCAGTGCTGACGTATGGGTCATGATGTTTGTGATGCTGCTCATCGTCTCAGCCGTGGCTGTCTTTGTCTTTGAATATTTCAGCCCTGTGGGTTATAACAGGTGCCTCGCTGATGGCAGAGGTAAGTCCAGCTGGAACCACTGCATTTATGCATTTATTCTAATTTGTGACTCTGAATCTTTGTGCCCTTCATTTGTTATATGCATCTATGCTGATTTATCCATTTCTGAAAAAATAATCCCTCATGCACCTATCAATTTGGACTTCTGTTTTCCCTCTTGATACATGCCAGCCTGAAGTCAAGTCCCACCCCCAGGTAAATGATAGGAAAGATGGATGGTTAAGATGGGTAGTGTAAATATGTCACAGGAAACTATTTGGGTAACTTCAGGCTATGGGCATTTGCTTGTTGGAACATATGTGACTAACAAGGCAGATTGTACACACATGTTGAGAATAAGGAAAGATGGGTTGCTCCAGGGAATATGCAAGTGGTTATGCTAGTTGAGCTCCCTTCAGCTAAAAGATCACTACTGAGGCACAAGGTCTCCAAAGCATATGTGCCTGGCTCAGCTCCCTTGCCAGATAGGAAGTGTTGGGTGTTTAAAATAAAATGGATGGGGAGACCAATTCTCATCCACAGCTTTTAGGGGATCCAATTTCCTGGGTAGATGGGCCCAGAGTTGTGAGGGTTGTCTTTGTGTTTGAAACATTTATGGCACTTTTAACAAGTTCACTAGATTTCTGAAGGGGAGTATGAGATCCTTGTATATAGATCCTTGTATTTAGCTCCTCTGAAACGTCCCAGGATTAAGAAATTTCTCCTTCCTTCAAGTCTTCTCCTTCTGGAATGGGAGTTACCCTGGAATTATAACTCCAAGAGGAAAAATTCTTACCCTGGCTCCTAATAAGAATTACCTTAAAAGCCAAAAGTGCTAGGACCTTGTTTTACAATTCACTAAGTTTAGGGTGGTGCTTAGAACACTGTATATTTCAAAATAATGGCTCTCTACCTTGATCTCATATTGGGATAACCAGCCCAACCCCATAACAATTTAATAAGAACTTCTAGGGGTGGATACCAGGCTGCAATATTTGTAAAAGTTCCTCTCATGCTTCCACTGAATTCACAGTCCAGGTTGGGAGGCCCCACTTCACTGATCAAATTCCAAGTTTTTTATTTGGTTTGTGGGATCAGAGGTGGAATTGTTAGTATCCCTGGAATATGGTATAGTCAGTGGCTTTGCATCTGTGCTAAAGGGTCATCCAGAAATCACAATCGCTATTCCAGACTGAGGGGCTCCTGTAAGAAGTGAAACTGCTGGGAATCATGTGAGTTTATATGCAAGTGGAAAATGTCAAGAAATTAAGTGTGCAGCATCCTCTTACTCTTGAAAAAAATTGTAAAAGGCAAAAAATCCAGATTTACAAGACCAAGAGCAAACACTTACAGTTCCATTATTATAGAATGCTTATCTTCACAAAGGAATTCCACACAATACCACTTTAAATATCAACTCCCTCTGGAACATTTTGCATTTTACAAAACTTTGATTTACAAACAATTTTTTAGTTGCACATCTGTTGCATGAAATAAGGTCCACATGCACAGATGTGTGTGTATAGTTAGATATCAAGTTCGACATGTGTAGTCCCTGATGATTTTGTTGGCTGAGCAGATGCTGTCAAGATCACAGCAAACATCCCAAGACCTGTGTTAATATGTTGTAAAATTGTGCAAGCAGATGTTCTTTTCTGCAGTAGAGGGGCTTCTGGAGATCCAGGCAACAGGCAAGATTTTACCTTTGCCTAGAAGAGATAGCAGTGAGGTCATGATGCATTGATGTGCGCAAACCCTGACACTATATAAAGATCAAATGGGGAAAAGTCAAAGTCAAGAACTGCTACTTCCTGCCCTCAGATCCATGTTCCTGGGCCTGGCGTCCATGACTTCCTCGGTGGGCTTCCCGATCATCTTTTATGTAAAAAGCTACCACTACAGTGTTGAGAAGTGTTGGCCTTGAGGCAGGGTAGGAGGAAGTTAGGCTGCCTTTGAAACATTGAAAGCTAAGTGCCAGAAGCTAGAGAAAAACTAGCAAAAAGTGCATTCAAAGCCACCCAGCATCAGTGTAAAGAGGCTTGAAGGAGGTTTGTGGCAATGCTAGAGAAGACTTACACAATTCTTGCCGATGCATTGCACACTGAGATGCTTCCTTGGTAGATACAAAATAAATGTTTGGAAAAACGATGAGTGGCCTAATTGTGATCATAGTGATACAGTTGGCCTTTGCTATTCAACTTTCATGTAATCTTGATATCTTATATATGAAAACAAGAGAATTGTTCTTTGGAGAAAAATCTCAGAGACCCCAAGACTCTGGTTTTCTTCTAAGAAATTCTCTTCTGCCTTCCTGAGTCTCCCAGGAGAGGAGAGACACAGATTCTTACATTATAAAATTGTCTATGAAAAGGCTCAGTTTTTCCTGCTCTGAGCAGGGACTTTTCTGCTCTGGGAACTTGTGGGTTGAACTAGAACCAGTAACCCTGGCTTAACTTTCCATTCTCATCTTTTTGTTATGCCAGAGCCAGGCGGCCCATCTTTCACCATCGGCAAAGCTATTTGGTTACTCTGGGGTCTGGTGTTTAACAACTCCGTACCTGTGCAGAACCCAAAGGGGACCACGTCCAAGATCATGGTGTCGGTGTGGGCCTTCTTTGCTGTCATTTTCCTGGCCAGCTACACTGCCAACTTAGCTGCCTTCATGATCCAAGAAGAGTATGTGGACCAGGTTTCTGGCCTGAGTGACAAAAAG
Organism: Dasyprocta punctata; assembly: GCA_004363535.1. Taxonomy (NCBI): domain Eukaryota; kingdom Metazoa; phylum Chordata; class Mammalia; order Rodentia; family Dasyproctidae; genus Dasyprocta; species Dasyprocta punctata. The sequence goes on along the minus strand of RJWM01002956.1, from coordinate 100,453 downwards.
GTAAGAAACTACCATCTTTCCCTCGATGCTGGTCTGAGCTCTATTTAAACTTCTCGTATACCTATTAATTTTCTAAATCTTTAGAATCAATAATTCTCTCTTATGTTTTCTTCAATTAGGACATGGGAACAGAAATCAGTTTCCCTACTGAAATAATACTATTTCATGTTTGCTTCCCGATTTATAAAAGTACACCATGGGCTGCAAATAAGGGGCTTAGTATGTTCACGGCTTTCTGAGTACGTGGTAGCTCTTGTTGGATGCAGCTGGGTGGCCTATCAGCTCCAGGCTGGCCCTTTGGTGTGTTATTAGAGGGCTGCCCCTGTGTACCCACACTGAGGGGATGGGAGCGTTACGGCCTCATTTTCTTCCCAGTGGTATTTGGCTGTGGGCTCTTCCTTTGTTCGTCTACACACTTGTGTGTTCCTAGGGCTGAGCAGGAGGATTGTTCACATTGTGTCTTAAAGAGAAGTAAGTGCTATTTAACCTAATGATTGCCCCTGTGTGCAGCTGATGAATGGGTTGGCCCCCATGCCAGTTGCAGGCCTCCTTGTGGGCCTGTGCCATTGCAGGAAGAATCTAATGGTTTACATTTTTTCCGGATGAGAATATATGAAACCCATTCCAAACACATTTGACTCTCCAGCTTTGTCTAAAGCAGCTTAGTTTCCATGGGAGAGCTGTCCCCTGAACCGTGGTAATCGGGATGGTGGTCTAAAACAAATGATCAGAGCTGGCTTTGTGGAGTGTCTGGTAAAGCTCACAGTCAAAACAATGTTGGAGATTTTCACTTACAGCAAATCTCCTACTCATTCTTTCTTTAAAATTTAGAAAATGTGACTCCCCACCTCCATTTCCAGGGTGAAGTTGTGAAATACAGACAGATACCTTTAGACCAATAGGTAATGCCTTATCACCTGGGTCAGGTTTCCGTAAGATAAAATCCTATCACTTAGGCAAATGGTTTTTAAAGAATGAAAAAGAGAAGATACTGTCTGAGGGGTTCAGATAAATAGATTTTTCCATCTATCTGTATTTACTTTTCAAGAATATTTAAAAGCGTATGAGGAGATAAGTAGCTTCTTGAAGAAGTGATATATGTATATAATTTATTATGTTTACCTTTTTATGGTATCTCTTTTTCTGATTTGTCTTTTTACTTTTTCTTCCTATTTTAAAAACTATTTCTTATATTGTCTTCTCCCTTATTTTTAAGTTTTTATTTAAACTTTCACCTATCTCATTATTTACTACACATTTATCTATATGTTCATCCAACTATTAATTAATCCATTTCTAAACATTTTTCATCATTATGATCCCACTGAAATTTGAGTTAGTCGTCTGCCTTCATCTCGTTACAACCACCACCTCCAGCACTACATTTTTGTGGCTGTTTCTGGAACCCAGGCAGTGGTGAGGTTGAGAACTATGTTTTTGGAGCTCAGTACTCTGATGGGTAAGATGGACCACGCTCACCCTAAAACATGGACGTGGCAGCAGTTCAGTGGGCCATCCCCCTACACGTGGGTTTCCAGAGGTGTGGCAGGTAGTGTGTTTGCATGAGGGCCTGGTCAAGAGGTAGTGAGTACAAAACTACTAAAATATGGCAGGGCCAAGTTGCTTTGCAGTGATGTGGCAGGGGCTTAGTGGATCATGTCCCTTCTCTTGAATATAGTAGTGTTTGGCAGGACCTTGTCACCGTGCATCAGCATGGCAGAGGTGTGATGGCCCACAGCTTTTCTTGGGGCTCTGGACTGATAAGTGGGGGGCTCTCACTTATATCACAGTGTTTTTTAAATGACTCTGAAAATTACTCAGTGCACTCTGTTTATCTTTCTCATATTCTCTTGGGCCACTCAGCAACAACTGAATGCATTTCTGTTTGAATTAAGCATCATTGGATAAGGGGAGGTTGTTTTCTCTTCTGAGACTTTGAAAGAATTTATTATCCTAGGCTATATCTAGAAGAGAAGATATGCATCTGTTTGTCCTCCACATCAGGCTGGTTATCTTCTGAAAAGTTAGACCCTGTCACTTTCTGCATACAATAAAGGGAGTTGTATCTGACTTTTTTCTCCCCTGCTATACCTTTCAAGGCCTTTACAAGGGATTTCCTGTGCCCCCTGCTCTGTAGTATTGTTGGCCAATGCTTGGGTTCCTGTGTCCTGCATCTTAGGAATCCTCAACTCCTCATCTCTCCTGGTCATGCCTCTATCTGTGGATCTGCCCAGGAGGTTTTTCTTCCCAATCCTTACCAACTCCTACAAAAACCTCAAGACTCAGACTAGAGATCTCTTTACTTGTGAAGGGTTTCATTTGGCTCCTTTCAGCAGTTGGTCACTCTTTCCTTTTTCGTGTTGAAGCACCTGTCCTCTATGTTTTGTTGTAGTAATCTGTAGATATGTACCTAATGTATCTCCCTCTCTCTAACCATGAGCTCCATAAAGCCAGTGACCTTAACTTGCTCATCATTAAGACCAAAAGATAAATATCAATAAAATTTCAAAAGTACGGTTGGAGATTTAGCTCAGTGGTGTAAGCGCCTGCCTGGCAGGCACAAGGTCGTGAGTTTGATCCCTGGTACCAAAAAAAAAAAAAAAAAAAAGTACGAAGTCTGCAGGGAAAGGAGGTTTGTATATTTAAGAGCCTCCTGGGTCAACGGTGGACTCAGTGTTAGAGGCAAAGAAAGCATAAGACAGCAGGAACCCTTAACAGCTGTTTAATTTGAAAATGATTGAAGATGGTTATCTAGTATTTTTCAAAATTTTGCAAATGACAAAATAGTGAACTGTAAGCATTCTACCAGAACGTGTCAACATAATTTACATAATTATAGGAAACATTTAAGTAACTAATGACATAAAACTGCATATTAGTGTCAGGAATAGTTATAAAAATCAGTAGAATATTTTTAAAATATACTTAAAATATCAAAATTTGTATTAGCTTTATTTGGAAAACACCTAAAAAAGGCAAAGTCTTGGGACTGGCATGGTAATACATGGAAGGAAATATATTCTCTGACTTTAGAAAAAGAAATATAATGCAGACATTGAAACAATAATGTTGAGAATAAAAATAAGATGATTTTGTGATTGTGCTTTTCTACGTAATTACATTTTCATCAAGCAGTTGCAGTATTTACAATGAAAAAGGGTTCCTAAACTTGTTATGACTATCACAAATGGCACAACTTCTATATAATTCAAGTCAAATAATAATTGTCCGGCAGTGATCATGGAAAGATACTTGTAGCCATTAGATTTATAGTAAAATTTGTCTTTAATTTTTTTTGGTCAAAACAATGTACTGAGATTTCATTTCTGTTAGGGTACAAAATGAGAATGTTCAGAGTTCAATTTCCATTCAAGCCTGTGTTTGTGCTCTTTTTGACTGGATAACTTTCATGATAGCCTTGTACAATGAGCTGAGAATGAGTCCACTACATGCTGTGACTAAATGTGGGGACAAGTGCTAACATTTAGCAGCCCTACTGTGCAATCCTTCAGCTCCTGCAGGAGGAGGAGGGTGTGAGAAAGCTGGTGACATCTTCCTTCTCTTAACAAAGAGCTCACCATGCTGACTCTGATGCCGCTCAGCTCTCCAGATGGACTTCTCATTTTGGCAGTCTGCTGACCCTAGTATAAAGCCAGTAAGGAGGAGGATGTATTTGGAGGGTATTAGTTACATTATCTATGCCACATATTGGTTATTTTAATAATCTTCTTATAGTTGTGATTATTCCTATTTCACAAATAAGGATATTAAGACTCTGAGAATCTTGGTAACTTTGCTAAAGTTATACATCATCTAGTGACAGAGTCAAGGTTCATGTCCTTTTGCATTTGACTCTAAAAATCACTCTGCCAGGATGCTTTCCTTTAGCTAACACCAGACAGTGTTATGACATAGCTAAAGCTAGGTATTGAGAACCTGCCTCTGTTTCTCATTTAATTCTCTGCCCTCTCATTTAATTACCTTGGAGTTGAGGGCAGCCTTCAGACTTATCCCATGCCACAGTGGAACACATGATAAATTGTGTTAGCTTTTCTACTTCTGTAACAAAATATAATGACATGAATAACTTCAAAGAGGAAAAGTTTAATTTGGCTCATGGTTTCAGAGGTTTCTAGCTGTGCTCACTTGACTCTGCTGCTTCTAGGCCTGTGATGAGGCAGAAAATTCGTGGTGGAAGGGTGAGGTGGAGGAAATTTGCTTATATGACAGCTGGATAGCAGAGAGACTGAAAGATCCTAAGAGGAAGGGACCAGAGACAAGATATAGTCTGCCAGGTGAATTTACCATGACTTACTCCCTTCAACCAAGCTCCCTTCCCTGTTTTCATTACCTTCTTTTAATGTTATCAAATTGTGATCTCATCAATGGGTTAGCCCTTTGATGAAGTTAGAACCACTTTGATCCAATCACTCCCCAGAGCCCATCAGCAACCAAGCCTTCAACACTATGAGCCTTTTGGGGAACATTTCATATCCAAACTGAAATAGTTCCATTCAACCCAACTCTTCTAAAGGTAGCATATACTATCACTATCATTACTACTAGGAAAAAGATCATCATCGTTGTTATTGGTAGTAGAATAACTTCAACCATAATATCTCAGCTAACAGTTTCAGCTCTTTTAAAAGAGACATGATGCCAAATATGTTACACTGATTACTTTATGTAATGGTACTAATGTTGTTATTTATAGGCAAGATAACTGAAACATAAAGAGGTTAAGTAAATTGCCCTTCTGGAATTCCTGGCAACCTATAGATCTTGAACAGACCTTGTCGTCCTATTTAGACTCCAAGGCTTTTTTCAAATTAATCACCTTTCTTCCTATCCTCCCTTATACATTATGAAAGTTGAACAGGTCAGATCCTTTTCCTGTCTTAAAAAGTAAGCTATCTAATTAATTGAGCCATAATCATTAGATAGTATTCTAACATTTGCTCTTTATATAGCAAGTCTTTTTGAAATACTACTTGAAATAGACAGTAATGGTGATTTTCAGTACTTGGATGTGTTGATGGCTTTTTTTTTTTTTTTTTTTTTTTTTTTTGCGGTACTGGGGATTGAACTCACAACCTTGCGCCTGCCCCTGGCAGGCGCTTAAGCCACTGAGCCAAACTCCCAGCCCTGGTTTTTTGAGGCAGGGTCGCACTGTGTAGCTCAGGCCGGCCTTGTGCTAGCATTGTAGCCCAGGCCGGCCTCGAACTCACAACGCTCCTCCTACCTCAGCCTCCTGAGTGCTGGGATTAAAGGCGTGCGCCACCACGCCCGGCATGTTGATGGCTTTTAAATTGATGGTAACCTCTGCAAAGGATGACCCTGACCTTTAAGTCACTGTTGGGTCATGGTAAAGAGGGATGCCAGGAGAGAGAAGTGTCAGTTATGGAGTTCTGGGGTTGAAGGCGGATGGAAGGGATCCTTCAGGTATATGGCGGCAGGTCACAGCAAGTTTGCTGTGTGACCATTAGGCTCTGGACAATGTCTGACTACATCCTATGTCACACATTCCCATCACCATTGTGATGCACCTACAATATATTTTGTAGTTCTTTTTTTTTCAAGGAATTAACTTCAGAAGTCAACAGGTACTCATCTGTTCAAAGAGGGCCACTGTCTTCGCCTGGACCATGGGGAGTACGATCAGGATGGTCAAATAACAGGACCTGTTGGCTTTTCTTTTCTTTTTTTTTTTTATTTCATGGATTCATTTTAATTTATCTTTTTATTAGAACATGTTTGCAGTACATAATGTTTGTATTTCTTGTATGGAATTGACTTTTCTAAATGTTGATTATTCTGTTTTTTTGGGAAACCGTATGGGGTCTGAAAGTCAATTTTATCCTTTTTGGGTATAGGTAGGCACTATGGTTGAATGTCTCCTACAAAGCCCATGCTGATATTTAATTGCTATTATTACAGTACTAGGAATCTTCAGAGGTGATTAGATTGTGAGGGTTTTGCTCTTATGAGTGGGTTAATAGCATTACCTTGAAAGTGGATTAGTTTTCATAGGTGTGGCTTTGTTATAAAAGTAAGTTTGGTTTCCTTGGCTCTCCTGCTGTCGCCATCTTGTGCTCTCTGTCCTGTGCTCATGCTTCCTTGCCATATGATGCCCATGACCATGCTTTGACACATCAAGGAGGTCTTTGCCAGCTGTCAATGCCATGCCCTTGGACTTTTCAGCCTCCACAACTGTGAGAAATAAATTTCTATTCTTTATGAATTACCCAGTCTGTGGTGTTCTGTTATGGCAACATAAAATTTACCAAGATAGCAGGGTATGACTTTTAAATTTACATACAAATAAATAAATAAACATGCATTCTGGAAGAAAATCAGTATGGCGATGTACATTTTTATGCCAATACTATTTTGAAATGTTTGAATGGTACTTGAGCATTTGTGAGGCAATGGGACCATGGTTTCCACTATACAAATGTGTTTTCCTTGCCCTATTAACTTTAGGTTTTAAGTCAGAGGGAGACAGCTAACCTCAAACCCAACCTGTCACACCCTGTTCCTGGCTCAAACCATGTTGGTCAAACCATGAAATGCTGGGCTAAAAATAGCTTCATAGGGGAAGCAGTATACATGGCTAACTAGCCAGGATTCTAGAAAGAAGGGGCTGGGTTGAACATCCAGGTAGCTGATCAAAATTTAAGGGGATGATTCATGTGTGGGAGTCCTCTGGGACTGTCAGGCAAATAGTCCTCTGGTAACAGCTGATCGTGAGCAGATCTGCAGGAAACAGTTCAAAAGCAGATATTCCCAAATCCTGACAGTGAGTGAAATGTGCAGTATGCAAGAGTGAGGAGAAGATTAAGTAACTAGTATTAGAAACTTACCATTCACAGATCTATGTAAGGAACACAAGTCTCCTACAGTTATAGAACTAAGTTTTACAAAGTGGACCTCAGAAAAATTGTTTTTCTTATCTAGGAAAAGAAGGCAGGTTTACTTCATTCTGCTAATATTAGTGGAATCATCTTTTTGCAAAATGAACTGCAGTGAAACCAAGGAGAATAGAAAGAGAAAGAGGATGACAGGGGAAGAAGGGAGGAAGAGAGGGAGGGAGGAAAGCATCAGAACCTAACCTCTGCTCTGTTACTCTTAGGAAAATATTCCTATGCAAAATACTAGATGATCAGAAGGTTCCTGAAATACAGTTTTTTAAATGTAACTATGCAAACTTGAATGAGTATGAATTCAGTTTCCCCATCTGAATTGAACTGAACTGAGCCCAAAATGAAAACCAGTTTTAGTTAAGAGTCAAAGCATATGACATAGGATGATATATTTTAAACTTTCAGTGTCCCAGAAGTTGGAGAAGCCCCTGAGTCCTGTTCAGAGCTGTTCAGAACATGGGGTAAAGCTGTGGCTTCCACGTCCAGCTACTACCTCATCAGATTGTTTCTCCCATTTGGGAAGAGCAAGTAACACTGGGCTTCTCACTGAACTTCAGATCTGTTTATAGCAAGTCTCTGGTTCTCAGAGAGGAAATCTCTTCCACTGTTGAAGATATCATCATTCTGAAGTTTATTTACACCAAGGAGAACTAGAGAATTCTCCAACATCCTTTTCTCACTGATTAAAAACAAAAATTATAAGTATTTTAATCCAAAGAGATTAAGCTTTCATATGCTCACTAAATCTCGAGTTGTGGGTTGGGGATAGGTTAAGAATTAGTGTTTCACTTCTGACCAACTAAGTTCAAGTTCTTTGAGACAAATTAATGCAGCATGAAAATTTATGTGGCCAAAGGCATCCAGCCTAGGATAAATCAGGTTTTAAAGATGTCAGAGTTATATTCACAGTGAAAATTATGGCCTGGGCTGGCTCTGGGCTTTTGTGGATATCTCAACCTTGTTGCCCTTCCAGTACCTCTAGCTCTTACAGTGACAAGAGTGGCAAAGGTTCTCACTGGACTAAGCACACCCTGTTATATTTTGGGAAACTTTCTGCATAGCTGAGCATTTGCAAGGGCCAGCAGTGACTAAAAGCTGCTTGAGACTGGGGAAGCCCAGTCATTTTGTTTACAAGTCCAGATTAGGATTTTCTTTCCAGCCTGGGTCACAAAGAGCCACTTAAACACTGTTTACACTTATAAACACCATATTGTCTCAGACCTTTCCTCCCATATTTTAATCCAGTCCTCTTTGAGTGGGAGCTTCCATTCAGAGTGGCAAGGGCATTGGCTCCAGGCCAATAGGATCGTGAGAGCCGCCAGGGTGGAAAGAAAATAAGCAGACAAGCTTTCTGGCCAAGGAAACAGCCTGGATTTTTTCAGGAGAGTCCAGGAGCAGGAAGTTCAGGATCTCAGATTCTCACTTTTAAATTACATGACCGGTCTGTATGAGTTGTTCTTTCTGTGGGAGTATACAGGAAAGAGTAGCTTCCAGGAAAGTGTTGGGGCAAAACAGAGTGCCCAATAGCAGAATCACAAAATAGCACACTGTCCAATCACCTGTGATTGAAAGGATAGAGACTCAAAGCTTCCAGACATGCAGCGCCTTTCAGGAAGAGAGCCAGAAAGGTAAGAGTGAAAACAAGGTTGTGACAGCTACTTTGGGGCATGTTATTGGAGGGGTGTGGCGTGACCCCATCCCTTTGTCTACCTGCTAACTCCTGAAGCCATTTCGAGGGGATCATTTAGAGAGCTTGACATTCACCCCTGTAGTTAGAATGGAGAACGGGCTGCCATTTGACCTGTAAGTGAGAATACTGAAGATGATAGGTTTTGGCAAAAACTGTTGCCTGCTGGGTGACCATACTCCCACTGATGGTCAGGCTAATCTGTTTCTCAAGGTCAGAGCAGGCCACATGGGAAGGAGAGAGTCATTCTAGGCTTGGGGTGGAAGGAAGTGTTTTTCAAGGTCCCCTACCCAAAGTGCCTTCTGGTTAGGAAAAGACAACCACAAAAGAAAGTCTGGAGGGCTGTCATCAAATGGAGAAGTTGCAGAAGCGATGGAAATGAACACTTCATGGAAGGGAGGCGCATCCCAGTATTCTCCTTGAATTTACCTGGCAGAGAGAATGTCTGCTCTCCTTGAGTGATGAGTGTTGATGAAAGAATACTACAGTGCTGTCAGGAAGGTGTTTGCCTTCCCCATGGGCTCCTATTCCTGACACCTCTCTCTTGCCACCCCCACCCCTACAGAGTGGGGGAAGAATAGCGTGAATATAGGATCTATCAGAGATGGCTTCACTTTGATTTTTATTTCTTGGATAGGTGATAGCCACTAGAATCCCTGGTTCCAAGTCTGCCTATTTTTCTCTGTCTTTATTATTGAACTATCTCATAAACATACTGTATGACATACTACCCTATCTGGCCTGTCTTCTTAGATTCTCAAGGTGTGGATCTAGGGCTCAGGCCAGAGGCCACTATCTATCCAGCTGTGAATACTTAGAAACCTTGCAGAAACTCTCCTTCACCATAGCCTAAAAATATCTCTAGCAAGGACCCTGCTGTCTTATTTGTGTGCACAGAGCCCTGTGCCCATTTCAGAGCTTTTTTCTTTTAATATCTCCTGATGGAGTAAATGTATCAGACACACTGAGTGCTGTTGGCTCCCATGTTTCCTCTCTTACTGGCAGTAGCCAATGCATTTAATTTAACTAGAAAAGAGAAAGATCCAGGAATCTTTCCTTTTGTAGAAAAGAAAAAGAGGAAAAAATGAGAGAGAAGGACAAAGTACCTACTCCATCTCTTTAACCTCATTTTAGCAGGCTAAATAAAGCAAGAATCATATTTACAGTTTCTGAAATATTTGTGATAAGGAATCCTTGACTAGCTTAAGGCTATAAACCACATTGATATTTAATTTCCTAAATACATAACTCAGTGAAACTTTCTCATACATCTCCCAGTCTATCACAAGCACTGCTGCACTTTCTGAGTCAAATATAAACCAGTTAAATTTTTTTGTGAGAACTCATTGCCAACAGACCCTGAGACAGCAGGGACTCACTCCTTTTTGGATTATATACAAAAAAAGATGTTGAGCTGGGTGTTATTCTTGTATTGAAGAAAGAATGCTGTTATTTCTAACAATGTCTTGTAGTGGCTTCAAACACTAATTGAACAAGATGTCTAACAGCATTGCATTGTGAAGGATGCTGCAGCCTAGAACCTCCAGGGCAGACACACCTCTGGGGGTGACCCTTTTCTTGCTTCTAGAAAAATAAAAATGCACTTGAACACACAAGGTTATTCTCTCACACATGCTTTTACATGACACACCTATCCGCTGCTGCAAACGCTCATGCATGCACACTGCAGAGGGTGCAGACTTGGAGCAATGAGCAATTTTCTTTTTCCTTTTATCCTTATAAAAGCATGTCAAATTAATTGCAGCCAATTATGTACAAATCCCTTTCTCTCTGCCAATCACGGCTTCCTAAACAGGCAAGAGGCACTCTCACCTGTTTCGTTATGCAAATTGATAGTCAAACACTGAAGAAAATGCAGCCTTTCAAGCAGCACTGATTCCAGGTTGCTAATGAGAAGAGGCTGCTGCCAGAGGAGTTGCTTTAACCCTCCATTGCTGCTTTGAGAAGGCTGGAAAGGCTTCAGGTAGAGATGAAGCACAGTCAAAGCCAACAGTAGACAGGTGCTCCCAGAGCGCCACTGGTCTGGTGTAACTTGAACCCTGATGAGCAAGGTCACCACCCATAATTTGGATATAATTTGGTATGATCTAGAGTCCAAACAATGTGGGCAGAATAGCTTATTTCTTAAATATCTCTGTAGCCCAGCAACCTAAAATATATTTTTCAGGATGTGGTGGGCATTTGTAAGCATGGGATCAATGTGGTATAAATGTACCAATCCTCTGAATACCAGCACTCAATGGCAAGCATGACCCACCATGCAAAATACATAAAAATGATCAGCACATACAAAGAAACCAATGAATGCTAAGATCTCACATCCATTGAGATTAACTCAAACAGAGCCTTACCATTTGTCTTAGTTACTTTTCACTCATTGCTTAAACAAAATACCTGATGCCCAAAATTAGGGAAGGAAAGGTTTATTTCTTACAATTTCTCAGGCGTTTCAGTCCATACTCAGTTGGCTCCAAGGAAGCATGGCGTGGCAGGGTTGCCATTCATGGCCACCTAAACAGCAAAGCTTGCTGGCAAGAAAGAGGGTGGAAGTGAACAAGAGGAAGACCCTCCTCCTTTACACAGTATCTCACTGCACCCCTGGGCAGATGCAGTACTTACATCACCAATCCCAGCACTAGACAACAAACGGATCGTAAGCGCCAGACTCGGCCCCATCAAAAGTATATGAGGACTTGGGGGGACATAGTATCACCCAAAACACCATTCAATCACTCATTTTTTCAGGACCTACTGTAAGCAGAGAAAGTAATTTTGTTCCTGAGTAATCACAGTTGTGAGAACTTGTTTCTCTCCAGACTGTATCACTCATTACCCTGACCTAGTGTTACAGTCGCCTCTTGAATTGGAATTCCAATCTCACCTCTCATCTCCAAACCACTGAAAAGAGGCTTTTAATAATATTGTGCAGTTGTTACCCTGGTCCTCTAAGCTGGCAGTGGTGCACACCCATGAGTGAGGGGAATTCCTGCTGGGCATCAGTGGTCTTGTTGACATGGAGTAGGGCTAGTAGAAGTTTGGTTCTGGAAAGCCAGGTAGTTTTCCAGTCCCTTCTTGAAAGGAATAGTCTTAATAAACTTCAACTTTTAGTTGGAGGTGTCCCAAACTTGCACATTTTTCAGTACACTCATGTTCCAGGATGAGCCCCACCCCACCGATTGCAGGTACCCAGACAAGTGGCCTGGCCACTTCTATTCACTTCTGGTGATACCAGTATTTCTGTACAGGCTACCATGTAAACAGGGAAATGACAGTGATCCATGAAGAAATGGAAATTGCTGAAAGAAAATGGTTCCCAAGGCAATTTGTCACCCAGGCTGACTGATTTGTGTGACCACAATTTTTCTGCAATACTTTGGTATGTTCCTACTTCCAGTTTAAAGATTTAGATATAAAAACTTAAACTATCTGCTTCTTACAATATATTTATCTTGGGGAAGTGAAATGACTATTTAATCACACATCAGTAAGATATCTTTTCAAGATCATTACCTTCACCCTGCTTACGACCTAGATGTGATCCTGGAGACTGAAAGAACAAAGGTTTCACTTTTTTGAATTATGTAGGAAAATAGAGTTGGGTACTCCAAAGGGAAGCTCAGAAATGCACCAGAGCCCAAGAAGTGGACCATGAATAGAGCAAGTGAAATTCAAAGTCTAGCACTGGACTCAAGAAAAGTGTATCTATTTTCCTTTCTTCCAGTACTTTATTGCCCTTCTCTTGTCCATTGTGACCCCCACATACCCACTCCTGTCCTTCACCAGCATCCTGAACCCACCAAGGTCACCTTACACTGAAACCTTTGATAGGGTGCCATTTCCCACTCTGAATTACCAGCTCCATGAAGCAACAGGAGTGATCTCAGTGACTGCCTCTTCAGCACCTGGGACAGTCCCTGGTACATCAGAGAAATTTGTTAAATGAATAGTATTCCCACGACACATGCAGATAATATTAAGTCTAAAGTTCTCCTCTCTTATTGATTAAATTGCCTTTAATGAGCTAGCCATTTAGAGTATTGTTTCTCTGGGGAAGTGTATTTCTGCTTCTGAGCAGAAATTTATAAATGAGCTATTGAGAATAACTTGACCGTAGGTTGGAATCTGTCTATTGAAAAATGCTTTCCAAAACCAGAAATAAATTAACCTTTGTATTATGTGTTCTTTTGCAATATTAGCAACCATGGCCATCAGTGATGGTAATCAGAATATAAAGACACATTAGTAGAATCTCAGACAGCACACAGATTATTAGTGACCATTCCCCCAAGGTGATACTTTGCATTCTTTGTCTCATTTACTTCTCTTCACAAATCTTTTAGACAGACAGTACCTCTAGTGTTCAGGGGAAAAAGCTAAAGCAAAAAACCATGTGATTTGTAAGGTTGTTAAACCCCTCTGGGACCTCGGTTTCCTAACTTACAAAGTGGGAACAGAAGTTTTCTCTATCTGGCACCTTTCATGCTGATTAAAGGTTTATTACTTTTGAAGTGCTTAGAAAAGTGCCGTATGCATTGTAAGACCTCAGTAAATATTAGTATTTGCATCCAGTATGTTGCCCAGGGTCTCCTCCTAAATCTAGCTCATAAAGCTCATGCTGTTTCTAATTGATGAAGAAGCCATAAACCACTATGACTCCACCCTAGAGCCCATGACTCCATCCTCCTTTTCACCCTTCCCACATGTTTCAATTAGATTCTCTGGTGGGAGTGCTCTGTAGATATGTCAGAGATGGCGGAGGTGTGGAATGAAGACTGTGGGAGTCACTTTGCAATGTCCAGACTCTCTGAAAATAGTTCTGGATACAAGGATGCCTAGATGAAAGGCATCCACCCTGGGCAACAGTTACTTGTGAGTTCTTTGTAGCCAGCCTTGTAAATGTATTGAAATGAAGCTCTCAACATTCTCCCAGCTGCAAATGAAAAGTTCAGGGAACATTTCTGAATCTGTGTCTGTTATCTATCACTGTGATGTAACACTATTACTTCAAGCGTGAGCTTCAAATATGATTCCATTTAACTGCTGGGTCCCATTCTAAGCAGACTGTATAATGTGGGATTGGACAGAGTCTAACCCTGAGTCTTTTTTTTATTTTAAAGAGAAAAAACAATAAAAACAATAATACGAAATTTCAAAACAAGATAGTAGGGCAGTAACAATGGTTAATGCATTGTGTATTATTATCTTCAAAATTGTTGTTCATATTAAAGATATAGGCATAAAAAATTGATCAAACAATATAGGCACAAATCTTTCTTTTCAATGAACCAATAGAAATTAGTAGTTTAATTTAACTATCATATATATATATATATATATATATATATATTTGCTTTTCCCTTACTCCTTTTCTGCTTTCCCCCATTCCAGTTTCTCTTTCCTTTTGAACAGTTTCTTCCCATTTCACAGTATCTATTGTACATTTTGGATCTTATTTACTCTTTCAGCTTCTTGCACGATGGAGACAATATGATGTTTACACACGTGAGTCTAATTTATTTCACTTACGAGTATGGTCTCAAGTTGCATCTATTTACCTATAAATGTCTCAAGTTAATTCTTCTTGATAACTGAGTAGTACTCCATTGTATAAAATACTACATCTTTTTTGTCCATTCCTCAGTTGATGGACATTTGGGTTGTTTCCAAGATTTACCTATTACAAATTGTGCTGCTATAAACATGGGTTCACATATATCGCTGTGGTATGATGTTTTTAATTCTTCTGGGAAAATACCCAGAAAGGGAAGAACTGGATCAAATGGGACCTCTAATCCTAGTTTTTTGAGAAATCTCCCCACTGATTTACACAGTGATTGCACCAGTATACACTTCCACCGACAGTGGAGAAGGGTTCCTTTTTCCTCAAACCCTTTCAGCATTTCTTATTGGTTGATTTCTTGTTGATAGCCCTTTTTTCTGGGGTGAGATAGAATCTCAGTGTTGTTTTAATTTGTGTGTCTGGAATGGCCAATGATGTTGAACATTTTTTCACAACCTTTTTTGCTATTTGTAATTCTTCACCTGAGAAGTGCTTATTCATCTCAGATGTTCAACTTTGGATTGGGTCCTTGAATTTGTGTGTGGGGGTCTGATTTTCTTCAGTTTTTTCATATATTCTAGTTAGAAGTTCTTTGTCTGAGGGATAGTTGGTTAAACTTTTTCCAGTCTGTGGATTGTCTTTTCACTCTGTTGGTGATTTCTTTTGTTATGAGAAAGCTTTTTAATAAGATGAGATCCCAGTGGTTGGTTCTTTGAAGTGTTTCCTGTGCAGTTTGCATTTTGTTCATGAGGTCTCTGCCTACATCTATGTCTTCAAGATTTCTACCTACTTTTCTTCCAGTAGATTTAGTGTTTTTGTTAGATCTTTGATCCATTTTGACTTTAGTTTAGTGCATCGTGGTATACATGGGTCTAGTTTTAGTCTTCAGCATGTAAAGAGCCAGTTTTTCTAGCAGCATTTATTAAAGAGGCTATCTTTCTTCCAGAGAACGTTTGGCCCCTTTATTAATGATAAGGTGGCTGAGTGTGTTTGTAGTTGCATCTGCATCTTCTAATCTATTCCATTGATTTTCAGGTCTGTTTTTTATCCCAGTACCATGCTGATTTTATCACAATAGCTTTGTGGTATAATTTCAAGTCAGGGATTGTGATGCCTCCTGCCTTGCCTTTGTTGCCCAGAATTGCTTTTGTTATTCTAGGTCTCTTCTGGTTCCAAATGAATCAGGAATGTTTTCTGAAGTTCTGTGAGGTATGCTAGTGCCATTTTGATTGAGATTGCATTAAATCTGTATAACAGCTTTGGGAATATGGCCATTTTCACAATGTTGGTTCTTCCTATCCATGCACAAGGGATATATTTCCATTTTCTGATATCCTCTTCAATCTCCTTTTTCAGAGTACTGTAGTTTTCAATGTAGATATCTTTTACTTCCTTCATTAGATTGATTCCTAAGTATTTCATTTTCTTGGATGCTATTGTGAAGAGTATTGTTTCCGTAATTTCTTTCTCAGTGAGTTTGTTTGTGTACAGGAAGGCTATTGAATTTTTAGTGTAGACTTTGTATCCAGTTACACGATTGAACTTGGTTATTAAATCTAGAAGGCTTTTGGTGGATTCTGGGTCTTTCTTAAAGCCTTCCTTGTTCACACGGTCTACATTGTTAAAGAACTGTCTGTCCTTTAAGAGCTCAGGAAAAAAGTGTACTCAATTTCTTCTGCCTCAATCTGTCTTGCAGTCTGAAAAAAGAGCCTTAGCTCCATTGCTAATTATTGCTGAAGTCAGAATTTATAGCTTCCCTAAATTTTTATTTTTTGCGTCAATTAATATCTTTCATTTTGATTTTTGATTGGCACATGATAATTGTATGTTTATGGGGTACAATGTGATGTTTAGATTCACTTCCATTTTGTATAATGATCAAATCAGGACATTATAATGAGTGCAATAAACCAGGCACAGAAAGGCAAACACCTTACAAATCAAAGTATTTGTAAGATTTTTTTTTCAAAAAGTCAAAACACTTTGACAAGTTTATTTACCAATGGAAGATATGCTTTTCTTGTAAGAAAGAGTCACTATTCCATCTATAATAATCTGTCCCTCATTACCCATTGCTATTTGGAAAATTCATCAAATGTCAGGTTCCATGTGGTTTGGGAGAGCCTGGGTCCCAATGATTTCAGGCTCTGAAGCGCCCATCCTCAGCCTGAGGCGCTCCCCTCACACCACCCAAGCTTCTTAGGGTTTCCTCTGGCCAGCTCACAATTACCACATGCTACCTGTTAATGTGCCTTACCCTTCATGCCTGAGTTATAATGTAATGATGTGCTCCTTAAATAAGAGGCAGAAACTCGTTTTTATTGTCTTTCAGTCTTGTCACTTATTCCTCTCGAGGACATAGGAAAATCAGAACAGCTCTGCACAATCAGCTATCTCTGATTTTTTGGTCAGTTCTGAGCTAGGTTTCCCACCCTGCAGTCTGGTTTAGGAGTCCTTGGCGGCTGCCTTCTTACTGTGGGTAAGGCCCAGAAGTTCTGGAAGAAGACAGACTGATAGCTGTGCTCCTTGTCTTAGAGCCTTTCCACAAATCCTCCTGTGCTCTTTGTCAACCTTTCTACAGCCTGTGGAATCCCGCTCCTCTCCTCAGGTTGTTGGATTAAGTGTGCATTCTGTGGTGTCATCTACCTGATTTTTTATTTCGTTTTGCTTTTACTTAAATTTTTATATAGTCACTGTACACTTAGCATAGTATCTACTACAAAATAGCAACTTATCCAACAAATACTTATTGGTCGTTACTAATTGCCCTGTGAACAGGACTGCCAGATTTAGCAAATAAAAATAAGGGCATCTGGTTAAATTTCAACCTCAGATAAACAGTGAATATGATTCTGCATGTCACACAGTATCACGGGTGCACTACCTATAAGGTGTTGAAGACAAGCTAAAACAGGCTCATAGTCCAGTGAGGGAAGTGGACACTTAGCTCTTAAAACAGGATGGGAAGTACAATGATAGAGGGATAGCCTTGGGCACTCCTTTCAAGGTTAAGTAAACCCAGTCTTTTAACCTTTCACCACCAGACTTGCTCTCCTTACCTTCTATCATTTTCTGAACCTTCTCAGATTGCAGTTGTGAGTTATTGAAGAGAAGAAATCACACTGTGTACAGAAAACCTTCCCACTGGCGTTGAACATAGCTTGACTATATCCTTCCCACATGGCTCTTTATCTTCACATTACAGTCTCCTTGTTTAAAAAGCAACCCTGCCACTGGGCATGGTGGTATAGTCCTGCAGTTCCAGTACTCTGGGAGGCTGAGGCCGGAGGATCACAAATTTGAGCCTAGCCTGGGCAACTTAGCAAGACCCTGAGGATATAGCTCAGTGGGCTCAAATCTCAATATCACAGCAACAAAAAACCAGTAGCTTATTGCAGATGTGTGCAGCTTGTGACATACTAGGGTTCCATGATCTTTTTTATACCATACTTTTGACAGACCCATTTCCTTTTTTTCTTGCTGTAGTAAAGTGAAGTTTTATGCCCTGTGAGAGTTACTATGCATGCTTCCTAGTTGAACTGCATTCTTTTAAGATCCTATTTCATCATTCAAGAATGCAAGATGTATTGTTTTGATGTTTAATTTTACTTCCCAACTAACCAAGCATCTGATCCAATCCTATGTCACCAGCAGCGTTAAACAGCACCTTTTCTATCCCATGAGTTATTAAAGAAAACAAGGCACTTCCCTGTGTGTTTAATAAATTACCCGACATGCCCACCTCAACTGGGCATTCCTACTGCTTCCACAGTCATCCAACCTGCCTCATAATAGGGTCTTCTTATTTGATAAGGAGAAACATCTTTCTTTGCAACTTATTTCACTATAAGCCATTGATAGACTGATTTGGAGTTTCATGAATACCTGTAAAGTAGACTAGCTTCTTTGTAAGCTGTTGACAGAAGAAATTATGATACATGACAATTAGGACTCTTAAAAAGATCCAATGACTTGGTCTCAAAATAGAATTATGGAGCTCAATAAGAAAACTTCTAAGTAGCTTCCTACTAGGTAGGTGAGACCATATCCCCATCCATGAGTATATTTCCTTTTAATTAGGACTTTTAGAATAAGAGTGTGAAATGAACTCTTCTCTTTTCCCAAATACATGTTGCAATTCAGAGTTACCCTATCCTGCTACTAATTGTACCTCTGCAGCCCATTTGCTTACGCTAAAAGCAAGTTTCTTTTCTAAGACTGGGATGGAGCACAACTTGGGTTTTAGGTGGGAAAAATGTATTATGTTTCTCTGTTGCAAACTTAAAGTTGTTCTGAAAATTTACATCAGACCTGGCTAGTGAGGCTAGATTCAAAGAGGAGGGCCCATCCAGGTGGTATTCTGGCCAGCAGTACCCTCAGGACACTTGATAAGCACTGATCTAAAATTTAGAAGAGGCTCTAAGTAAATTTATTCTTTCCTGTCCTTCTGCTTTTTTTTAACATTAATGTAAATCACATGCTATGTAATGTGATATAATATTTAACACACTTATAATGTTTATTTGTCTCTCCATACTAGGCTATAAACTCAATGAGGGCAAGAATTTTGTCCTTTTTGTTCACTGATGTATATGCAGTATTATAATAGGATCCAGCCCATATAGGTACTCAAATATTTGCAAATAAGTCAATGAATTATTTTGTCAATGAATGAATAAATGAGAAAGCAGTTATATAACTCATACAATGCTCACAGTACAAGCCTATACTTTTCATTCTTTATTAGCCATTTGAATTGGCAAAAAAGATACTTTCGTAACTTATGGTTAGGCGGAAAAGAAGAAAGGGCAATGTAGATGAGAAATATCTGAATAGCAAATAGTCCCAGATAGAGTTTTCTCACCTTACAGTTTCTCTCCTTTCAAACTGTCTAAATTGGGCAGATTTTTAAGAAGAAAATGGAATAAATGGGGTCTCCAACTGTGCTGACTGTGGTTTGTCAGATTTTAAATTATAAAGTTCTTTTAGAACTTATGTGGCAAGCTATTTGACTTCTCCCAAGTTCCTGATCACTCCTCGTCTCATATTTGAGAACAGTACAGTAGGCCTCGCATGTGTGGGTTAGGGCTATGTTTAGGCTTTGTCTTTCTTTGAATGGAGAGATCCAGTTTCTCAGGCTACCAAGTGTTTGCTGGACACTTTCTATTTTCCATATACTACTTATTTAACAAAAGGCAGCCAACCCTAAAGAACACTTTCTACTGTTAGAGGGAAAAAATGATAAATGACAATTTAAAAAGAGCTCATATAAGGCAGTTATTAAAAGTAACAATTAGCCTGGCATGGTAGCATGTGCCTGTAATCTCAGCACTCAAGAAGCTGAGGCAGGAGGATCAAGGCCTGCCTGGGCTACATAGTGAGTTCAAGACCAGCCTGAACTGCATAGCAAAACACTGTCTCAAAAAAAAAAAAAAAAGTAACAACAGTTTGTTGGATTTTTCTGGGATAAGTACATATTAAACATAGTCTCTTAAGCCGTCTGTGGTCTTTTGTATCTAAATTCCAACATGTCCTCTGTATCCCTGAATCATGACACATAGCAGGTGCTCACTGAATATATTTGAATGAATGATAACCCTAAAGTGAAATGTAAATTAACATAGTTTAGAGTGATTTTCAACAAAAAGGTTGAAAACAAAAGAGTTCTTTTTTGTTGTTTTTGGTTAAGCCTCAGTCACCTAGAAACATATCCTATCCCTATATTAACATGGTAATTGATATTTTTCCTTTGGTAGCAGTCACCTTATAATGCATTATAACTGGAGATCTGTCATGGGTGAGTTAGGCATTTCAGACTTCCCTTCATCTTCAAGGACTGAACCATGGAGGCATCTGCCTTACATTGTCACTAAAGCTCATGGTTTCTGTGCAGAGTAGACACCCACAGAGTCGGGGACAAGAACAGGGAAGGCTATTTTGTCTTGGACAGATAATGAGCTACCCAGGCCTGCCTTTCTCCTTGGTACAGTGTAGACGTGGTTTAGTAGTCATTTCCCAAAGTCTATTTTATAGTCCACAAGTATATTGGGAAAAATCATGGGTATTCATTTTAAAAACCCATAGGGAAATAACATATCAAGGTTAAGCAAGTTTCTTTATCAATGGATGGTCAGAGCTCTCTCCTGATGATCCAGTGTGAACCCCAGAAGGGATGCAGTATGGCAGTGGGGTCACCAGCCTCCCTCCCAACGCTGACACTGTAGCAACTGAAGTGCCCCGCTCCTGGGGCTGACCTTACTGAGCAGAGCAAGAAGTTCTGCTGTGCGGTAAATGGGTCCACATGCTGACATTTCCATTTCCTGATGTGGAACTGACTGATCTGATCGGTGGCTGGGACGGGGAGTATGCCTGTCACCTGAACTGCTGCTCTTTGTATCCTCACTTGCTCTGGCCCCTGCCTGGCATAGACTCTTGGCAGTCCCAGCTCCACCCCATGAGTCTGAAGACATTGGTGCTATGTTAAGAACATCAGGTTACCTGGAACGATTATTAAATAATTTGCTGAATAATTTACTGAATAAATTCACGGAAGTTCACTGAAATGTCTCATAGGTGGAAATCCTGATAGTGCCCTTCAGGTTTCATTCCCAAAGCATGTGAGCTTCCAAAGTTTCTGATGCAGCTTCAGAATCCCAGTTTCCATGGTGAATCCACCTGCATCCTTCACTTGAAATCTTTAAAGGCCATTTCTCCTTTCTTGCACCCACAGCTTTTGAAGAGCGTCTGAAACAATCTCCTGCACTCTCCCAGATCAGCCCAGGTGGTGGAGTGGAGAAGCCAATAACACCTCTTTGTAACAGTCTTGCCTACAAGTAGGTTAGAGGAGCACAGCCACCTGTCACACACAGGATGACTTACGGACAAAACTCAAATGCTACTCCCTTTATGCCTCTATTTCACTTCATCTCTGTGTTGTCATAATCATCTCCAACTCTGTCACATTTTTGGTGCCAAAGAAATATTCATATGCATTGTGAAGTCCTAAATCTGACAAGCTCTTGTGGGATCTCAGATCTGATTTATTTTTTTGAAAGAAAAATGGAGAAAGTGCCAGGGAAGATGTCCTCAACTGGCACAATGACAAATTAACTCCTTATTTACCAGGGACGCCAGACTAGCACTGAACCTGAGGAGCATTAATTCTCAATTGAGTGTTGCGTGATGATGCATTAGCCTGTAGGCAGTGTACTTGCAGTGGGGTTTTTGGTGTAACACTTGTATCCACATTGGTGCTGTTCAATTCATGCCTTAGTAAGCCTATTCATTCATTCATATTGAGAGCCTACTAAGGGACAGCTACTGCTGTAGGCACTAGAAATACAGCAATGATCAAAACAGAAAAAAAGTATTGTCGGTTATATTATGTCCTAAGTGGGAAGAGGGCACAAAACTAAAAAGATAATTACATACAATATTAGGAGGTGTGAAATGCTATGGGTAAAAATGTAGCAGAGAAAGAGATGGTAAGTGTGGATAGTTTCAAATTGGGTTTCAGGAAAGGCACCACAGGGCGGACCATAGGTCTGGTCTGAAGTTAGTGAGAGAGAGAGCCCTACGTGTGGATATCTGGAGCCTTGTGAGCAGAGGAAAGAAGGTGGTCAGGCAGGAGTGTGCCTGGTGTGTTCTAGCAGTCTCCATCTTCTCTGTTTCGCAAGCCATACCACTTTAGCTGAGTAATAATGACACTTGATCGTGGCAGGACTCACCTTGCATCCTTGCGAAGCCTGACCCCTCATGTGCTGCATGGTATGGCTCCCCCTTTGGGCTCCATCTTAGTGTCTCATGTTCACACATGTGACATTTCTTTCGACTCCAGAGCAAACATTGTGCTAATGTACTGTGTGTCTGTATGTGTGTGTGCGTGTGTGTTACTGATGATTGAAACCAGCCAGGGTCGTCACACCGAGCTACATCTGCAATCTTTTTTAAATCTGATATGGAATTTCACTAAAGTGCCCAGACTGGGCTTGAACTTGCTATCCTCCTGCATCAGCCTTCCGGAGTGCTGAGATTACAGATGTGCACCGCCACCTGTAGCTTGTGCTCAAGTACTTTTACCTCTTTGTTCATGCCACTCAGTTGTCCTGTTTGCCCTCCCCAAAACTCTGCTTGGATAAATTGTAGCCAGTCTATTCCTACCCTGTGTCCTCAATGTGACCTCCCAACCCCAACCTCACCTTTCCCATCCTCTCTACTTCTAAGCCTCCATGGCCCTCGCTTTCCTTTCCTCCCAAAGGAACCTGGCACGTTCACTCAGTCTTTGGATTCTTTATTCTGCATGTTTCTTGAGCCTCGGTTCTATGTGCGTTGAACTCCGTGGTGTGTCTTATGGTTATTTGTGAGGACGTTGGGTTTAAATTCTCACTCTGTAAGACCTTATCCAAATTACATCTTTGTCCTTGTCCATCAAATGGAAATAATAGTATGTGCCTCAAGGGGTTGATCAGAAGATTCATGAGTTGCTATACATAAATTATATGGACATGGGTGTGCACCGTGAGAAGTATTAGCTGCCAATGGCATTATATTATTCTTATTATCATACCTTCCAACTAAACTCTAATGTAGGAATTCTATCTGTTGCCTCTTTTCATTTCAGGGCCCAGTGATTTATCCATGGTTCATGCCCATTAAATGTGTGTTGATGGTGATATTTTATGACCAAGCACAAGACTTCAACCAAGAGTAAAGCTTTGGTGTTCAGGTTATGACATGATAAAGTTAATAAAGTTAATTTGGGAATAGAACCATTTTCCAGGATCTGCTAACTCAAGGACCAAATCTTAGCTAGCTAACATGCAGCAGGATGCCATTCTTTGATATTTGAATTACTTCAGGAAACATTTATTAAGATTCAGATATTCAAATTTTGAAAAATTCAAAAGAAATGGCTGCTTTACTGTTTTAAGGTCGTCACAGTGAGGAAAAACTCATAATTAACTAAATTCCAGGAATTTGAATAACAGGTTGTTTATTTTCTACAAGCTCTTATTTTGACCACAGCAGGGGAATGGTGATAGGAGGAGAAAGAGTTCCAACTCAAAACATTTCCTCTCCTCTGGTGCCTATGGCATGAGCCTCAGCTCCATACTGAGATCAGAGAGAATCAGGGCTGCTTCCCCAGCATTCCAGCATCCACAACCATGAAGACAAATTCCAGAATGGTGAGGCCAATGCTGGAGGAGGGTGGGCTCTTTGGCCTTCTCACATTCCAGCGCAAGTTGCTTCACGTGCAGATAGAACTCTACTTACCAATGTGGACACTTGGAGCACTGATATGGAATCAAGGCAGCGGAAGATATGAGAGGGTCAAATGATTGTTATATGCTTACCCACAGTCTAGCTATAGCGAAATGTCACTGGGTTCTTTAGGGACCCAGGACAAGAACTGAGCTAATTTTGGCACTTTTATGATATATCTATATCTCCTAACTACACTCTAAAATGTTTTTTGTTTTTTATTTTTTTGTCAGTACCGAGCATCGAACTCACAACCTTGCACCTGCCAAGCAGGCACTTAAGCCACTGAGCCAAATCCCAGCCCTTTTTTTTTTTTTTTTTTTGAGGCAGGGTCGCACTATGTAATTCAGGCCGGCCTTGCTCACTTTGTAGCCCAAGCCAGCCTCAAACTCACAACGCTCCTCCTACCTCAGCCTCTTGAGGGCTGGGATTAAAGGCGTGCGCCACCATGCCCAGCTGTAAAATGTTATTTTTATTGTAATTCAGTCACTTCCTCTGAATGAATTTGAATGGTATTCTCTCCAATGAATAATTTCTAATGAAATGTAAAAATAATTGTTTATTTCTCTCACCGCCACTCCATATTGTAACTTTCATGAAGGTGAAGAATCTGCCATTTAATGGTCACTATCTTGACCCGCCAGGTTGGTCCATGGGTGTGGTCCTGAGTGGAATGCATGCTTTGAAATGGAGGATTTATGAGGGACTTCCGTACGCTGTTTCTCATCTTGGAATATTGTTAATATTCAGTTTCAAAGTTAAGTGGTTTATTTACTAAGTCACCGTTAGTAAGTAGGAGGGCTCAGGGTTTTTCTTGTTTTGTTGTTTGTTTTTATCCAGTACTCTGGATCAAACTCAGGGCCTTGGTCATGCAAGATGAGTGCTTTACTACTGAGCTATATCCCCAGCACTAGAGCTCAGTTTTGAACTATATATACAATTTTTAATCATTAAATTGTGCTTTCAGTGTAAGCACAGACTATCTCCTTTTCATATCTGTCCCACACATTTGTGGGTCGTAGAACAGAAAAGGAAGTCATTCCCTCAGAAAATCCAGTCTGTTACCATTGGCTTTCCTTTTCCTCCTGTGGGCCCAGCAAAGGATCATGGTAAAGGAGGAGGGAGACTACACCCTTCAGGCACCACTTCCCTCTCCAGATTCTGCTCAGAGCCTGTGGCCACATGCGTAGATACTGACAATCCTAGCAGGGCTGTAGGATGATTTTATGGAAAGATTTATCAGCAGACCACATGGTTCTATGCAATACCCAAGGCTAATGAAGAGAGTGATCATATACTTGTTTTGTAGTCCCGGAGAAAATTGGGCCATTCAGAAAAGAGAAAAGATGTAAAAAGATTTTGGGGGTGAAAGTACCATTCCTACTCTTAAGTATTTTTCCTAGTGAAGTAGAACCTTATGCTCACACAAAGGCCTGTGAATGAATGTTTATAACTGCTCTAAACATAACCACCAAAAACTGAAAGTAAGCTAAAAGAACAGAATATTAGTCAGTAATGAAAGTAATGATCTACAGCATGGATGGCTCAAAAAGGTATTATAATAAGTAAAATAATCCAATCTAAAAGGATGCATACTATATGGCTCCATTTATAAGACATTCTGGAAAAGACGATAATATAGGAATTACCCATATTAGTGACTACAAAAGGTTAAAGACGAAGGGAGAGAGATGTGGGGTGATGGAATTGTTCTGTGTCTTGGTTATGCTGGTGACTACAAGATTCTGTACATGGTTGAAATTCATAGACTTGTACATCAATAATAATAATGATAATGGTAATAAAAGTCAAAGACTTAAAAGTATTAAAATAGGAGACTAATGACAATATCAGTAGTGATGACAGGAGGGTGCTGGGCAGGTGAAGAGGTGATCGCTGTGGAATGCTGATGTTCTGGGTCCTCCCCATCATGAACAGCACAGACCGAAGGCTGCTCTCGCCTCAGAATCCTTCCCGCCATTTCTCATGGGTGCCTGGGAAGACTGAGTGGAATCTGAGCATTGATTCTCTTTGTGATTCAAATGTAAAATCAGGACGAATGGGATAGATATTTATGTGTGAATCTGTCAGGTTTTGAAGACAAAAAACCCCAGCTTCCCCGTCTCATGCAAGTGGATCTCTGCGAACAGGCTGGCCCATATCACCTTCTCTGCAAGGTCACTACACTGTGTGGCCTAATCTGCACATGTTGATTGGACTCTGACTGAAGGAGGAGAGTCATTTTTTAGGCCGGCCAGTTGCCCAGGAGGGCACTTGTTTTGGTAGAGTCACTTTCATTTGTGTGTGTCGTTCAGCAGATCTAAGGCTAATTAACCTCTTCATTAAGAAGATAGCTTTGTCTGGTGGTCAGAAAACAGCTCAGCTCGGACAGCAGAGGTTATAAATGTTTGTGAGATGTTTGGTTTCATTTTTAGGAATTGCTCTTTCTGCTGTCACCATGACCTCAAAGACTCCACAAATGTTTCCTCTCTCCCACCCTGAAAACCTACGAGATTAGGAGTCTTAAATCAGGGGCTTTCACTGGTGTAGACAGATGTGAACGCCCCATCTTTACTTCCACATTCAGCCATCCTAACTGCTAGCCTCAGTCTGGCCTCCATCCAGAGGCCTTCCTGGTCTCCCAGGCTTGTGTCAGGCTTTCTTCCTTGGAATTTCTATGGCAATGGCCCACACCACGAGGTCTTGTACATTAGCTACTCGCAGGTGCTGTCCCCTATACTCTTGGAAGACAGAGGCTGTATCTGGTGATGTTTCTCTTCCATCTTATTCCTTCTCCCCACACCGGTGCCCAGATGCTCTTCAGAGCTCAGATCTTTAGCTCCTGTCCCTCCTCCACTTGGTCTTTCTGCATACTGGCAATTGAGGGCTCTTTCTAACACAAAAGACCCAATCTTGTCATTCTGATAGAATTCTTCAGTTGTTTTCAGTGACAATAATAATCATGCTAATGATAATAGATAACATGGTGTACTTATCTTGAGTTAGGCACCGTGTAACCACTCTGGCTGAATTAACTGGCTGAATTCAAACTTAAGAAGTAGGTGCAATTATGAACCCATTGTGCAAATGTGGGAAATGGGGCACAGAGAAGTTCAGTGAGTTGCTCAAGGTCACACAGTTGTCAAGTGGCAAACATCTGAACTCAGGAAGGTTGACTCAGAGGTTTTGCTGTTTCTCATGAGTTGACATGTGAACTCTAGACTCCTTGGCACCAAATTCAGCTTCTTTTGAGATCTGGGCTCTACCAACCTCTAGTCTCCATGGCCGTATAAGTTACTTGTGGTTTGCAATCATGCCCAGCTCCCTCACCATCTCATACCTTTGAACAGATTACTGCCTCTCTAGAAACCCCTTTGCTCTTCTCACTCAAATTCTTCCTTCAAGTCTTTTCCCCAGTGCTTCAGCTCCTGTCACCATCTGAGTCAGCCCCTTGCTTTCTGTTCCCACAGCCACAGGGGCCTGGCTACTTACACAGCACCCATCTCCTTGCTCATGGCCCCTTTGTCACACCAAGCCTGTCCCCACGTCGGGGCCCTGGCATTTGCTGTTTGCTAGGTTCCTCATGCTTTTATTGCAGTCTTCTTCTCATTCAGGTGCCAGTTCACATGTGAGCTTCTCAGACAGGCCTTCTAGGACAGCCTGTCAGAACTTGCTGTCCTGCCAATCGCTTTTGTCCTATCACATGGCTTCACTTTCTCCACAGCACTCATTTCTGCCAGGTGAAGCCACCTATGCTCCAGGTACCACTGCACTGCGTACTACCGTAACACTTAATGGCTTCGGGCAAGAATTGTTTTACTGTCTTCACTGCTTTGAAGGTCAGACATTTGGGCAAGGCTTGACTGGGAGGCATTGATGAAAGTCACTTGATTTTCGTTTGGGGATTGAGCTTGTGTGAAGCACTACTGTTCTGCTTGGCAAGCGAGCGGGAATGACTGGAAGACAGGGTCCAGCTGGGACAGTGACAGGAGCACGTGCAAGTATTATCCCCAGTGTGATGGCCTCAGGGTTGCTGGACTTCTTGTATGGGAAACCGATTCCCTGAGAATGAGATTTGAAGAAACAAAGGTTTAGGGAGAGGGGCTAAAAAGTGTCTTATGCTTTTGCCTCAGAAGTCCCAGGATGTTGTTTCTGCCACTTTTTATGGTCAAGAAAGTCACCTAGACCAGCACAGAATCAAGGGGAGGGGTCATTGATTTCACCTGTTACTGTAAGGAATGGAAAAGCATTTGTGGCTGAACTTTAGGCTAACACATATTTTTAAAAAATGATTTATCTACTGGTACCTTTCTTTACTATGTGAACTCCAGGAAGGTCAGATCTGCAGTTCTACATCTCTGGTACCTAGAATCTTATCTGTGCATGACAGATACCAATAAATACTTGCTGACTATAAATATAAATGAAAGAATAAGGATGTGAGCAGATGAATGAATACAAGTATAAATGAATGAAAAATAGAATGAGTGTTAATTCTTTGAAAACAGGGTCAGATTTTTAAATTTTTGTATGTTTATTTCTTAATAGAGTTCTCCAGCACTAATAGGTTCTTGGTAAATATTTGCCAGATGAATTGATATAGCTCAGTTACTTTAGTTACGGAAAGATAACATGGAATATTCCCAGCACATACATGGGTATCAAGTAACAGTGGCTATTATTAATGAATTAATATTGTTCTATACATAAGGAAAATCAAGTTATATACTTATTTAACAATATGAAGATGAACTGGACCAGATCCCCACTTCCCAGTCCTGTTCCTCTCCCTCTCTCTTGGCAGCAGGCTGGATAACAGCTTTCTCCTGTGGAGGTGGCAGCTAACATAACACTAGGGCCCGGCATGATCATCTGTGGGAGAGGTAGGGCTCTTCTGGAAAACTTTTCTCGGTGCAGAACTGCTGGGATTCATTCACTTGAGGTCATTACGTTGGGGGCTGAGATGATCCAAGCAGCTCAGAAGGCTGAGTTCTGATTCAATGCTGCTCCCCGGAGAATCAAGTGAGATGGTCATTTTCTTAGCATTCTGGAGTAGTTCTGCCCTTATGCAAGTGTGTGCTTACTGTGATTGCTGGGGATTATGTGTGGAATCCAGGGGGAAGGGAGAGATTTGGCATTGAATATGCCTCCTTTGCCATGTGGCCTCACTTACAGTGTACACTTGTCTCCCCAAGAAGCAGAATGTTCTGCAAGCATGTAAGCTTCCTTGAGAAGACTTAGCAGTGGAACAAGTCTCAGCATGTGGCCTTCAACATCTTAGAGACCCCCTCCAAGCCTTACCTCATCTGTGAGATGGAACTGATCCTTAAAATTTCTTCCCTTCTTGTGTTTTTATTTCCTTAACTGAACCCATGATTGAGTAATCCCAACCTAGGTGGCTCCTAGAAAAAAATTCCAAGTTCATGAAAGTCCTATGATGATCAAAGGTTATTCGTAAGAAGTACCATAGAAAATTTCCTACTCCAAAGTCAGACTGTTTCAGTGTAATTACTGGTCTCATTGTATTGGTTTTTAAAAATTTAATTGTTTTTTTAAAGTCTTTTTTATTATATTTTAAGACATTCTCTGGTTCTTAATGGAGCTAAACTTTATTCCTCTAAAAAAAACCCCAGAGAACATTGATTGACACGGAGGTTAAATAATAATGCCTTACAGCTTGGGGTTAGCTCTATTACGGGGGCATTTATTGGAAACATCAGCAGACTGAAAGATTTTTTTTTTTTACATTCTTTCCCTTGGGCCTCCTTCAATATGCAATTCTCCATGAATGCAAATTTTAGTAAAGTTCAAGTTCCAATGACAGTTTTTGAAAATCTGTGTTTTATTTAAACCTCATAGATTTTATCAAGAATTTTCAAAAGAAAAAGGAAGTTCTCTCTTGCTTCAGATTTGACTGATTCTGGGGCAATGTACTCTCCCTGTTGGACCCCAGACTGGCCTAGTTTAAGGAACAAATTAGAGAACAAGAGTTTTCAATCTAGGGAACATTGCTTTATGCAGGACAATTTTAGATATTAGTACTTCATTGCTGCAGAAGCCAGCAATTTTGAAAATTCACCATGTGCAGGTATGTGTTAAGCACTTTTCTACACACTGTCTTAACCATTAAAGTAGTACTTCTAGAAAAATGAGGCTCCACAAATTTAAGTAACTCAACCATGTTCCTGCAGCTGGCATGAGGTGGAGCTAGAATTGAAATCCAATTTGTCTTCCAACAAAATAAATTCTCTCCACAGGACTACACCTAGTCATTCTCCCCATTCCTGACTGGTTGGTTTCTTTTGATTATTTTTATATGGAAGATGCTTCAGCAATATAAGTTTACCATGTTATTTTCTAATTTGTTCTTTAATAGCTTTAATTTATTTCAGATATTTTCTCCCAGTTGGTGGCTTATCTTTTCATGATCTTAAGTGCATCTTATCAAAAGAAGTTCATAATTTTCATGAAGTCTAATTGGGGGGAAGATTGTACATTCTGATATTGTGTCTAAGAAATCTTTTTCTAACTCGAGGTTATGAATACTTTCTCCTAGAAATTTTGTAATTTTAGGATCAACATTTTAGGCATATTACCCACTTTGAGTTACTTTCTGTACATCTTGTGAGGTTCTGTTTTGCTTAGAAATATCAAAATGTCTCCATACCATTGGTTGAAAATGAGACCATCTCCACTTAGTGTCTTTTTTCCAAGTCTGCATGAGTCTGTTAGAAAGCACACTATTCTGTTACAATGATCTTTTCATTTTGT
Organism: Dasyprocta punctata; assembly: GCA_004363535.1. NCBI lineage: Eukaryota > Metazoa > Chordata > Mammalia > Rodentia > Dasyproctidae > Dasyprocta > Dasyprocta punctata. Next base: position 70,230 of record RJWM01002956.1, on the reverse strand, counting down.
CTCTGTTCCAGTGCTGTCATGATTGCTATAGCTTTACAATGAATTTTGAACTCAAGTAATACAGATCTTTTGCTTTTCTTCTTCTTTTTCCATGTTTTCTTGCTCTTCTAAGTTTTTTATATAATCATTTCTTGAGTTTTTATTTACTCAAAGATACAGTTACAAAACAGCATCTAGAAATTTAAAGACACCCTAAAATTGAAAGTGACTAGAGAGCAGTATGGAAGCATTTTTTAAATTTTTATTTTTTGTCAGCACATAATGATATGCACTCTTAGTGGGGAGTTGGTACATATAAATAACACATCTTAATTTTTTCATCCTCCTCTCTTTTCCCCTCTATTTCCTCCATTCCTTAGTCTCCTTCCCTTTTACAAAAATCCATGTTACTATTTCTTTTATTTTGCCCTTTGTTTATATTTTAAGCTTTTCATACAAGAGAAACCATGCAACATTTAAATTTGTGTTTCTGATTTATTTCACTTAACATTATGATCTCCAGTTACACCCATTTTCCTGCAGATGACTCAAGTTTATCCTTCTTTATGGCAGAATAGTACTGCATTATACATAAGTACCACAATTTCTTTATCCATTCATCTATTGATGGGCATAGAGGCCATGTCAGAGATTCAGCTATTATGAATTGTGCTACTATAAACATAAGTATACATGTATTACTGTAATATGATGTTTTTAATTCTTTGGGGAAGATACCTAGAAAGGGAATAGCTGGGTCAAATGGAATTTCTAGCTTTGATTCTTTGAGAAATCTCCTTGCTGATTTCCTTAGTGGTGGAACGAGTTTATGTTCTTGCCACAAGGTAGAAAGGTTCATTTTCTGCTGGAGCCTCACCAGCCTTTGTTATTATTTGATTTCTTGTTTTAGTTTTTGAAAAATCTCCATGCTTCTGGTGTGAAGCCTCATTAGAAAGTGAGGTATGCTGAGCATGGGATTCCATTTAGTTAATCAAAAATTGTTGTGTGGATTTGCATGGATCACCAGTTTTCAAAACAAGTTGTAGTGTAGTAATTTGTACCAGAACTATATTGGACATGATCACAACTTTCACTAATGTTTCAAAAAACACTTTGAGCCCTAGAATATCATAGACATTATGAGCATCAGTTATCATTGCCCTAGCAAAGTGGGAATTTGTTGATTAAATGGAATTTGTTTGGTTACATTGCTGCCTACTGTATTATCTACTCTGTTTTTGATTTGGGGATACCTTCATTCAAACATCTGGAATGTTATTTTACAAAGTTATGTGGAAAACATTCTGATGTCTGCCTCTTCAATAAAGCAAATCCCTACTGACTTTCAACTTAGTATCTACTGGGGACAGTGAGGTAACTATTAATCAGGCCGGTTGAGCTCTGATAATGTTAGCCATCACTGCTATTGCATGAAGTGGAGCCATTCATTTGCCCTGTCTGAGCCTCAGTTTCATCATTTGTCAAATGAAAGGTTTAGTCTAGTTAATCTTCAGTTGTCTATTCAGCCCTAAAACCCTTTGACTGTCCTGCATTTATCTTCATTCATTGAAAAATTACAAATCCTTTAAAAATAAACTAAAATTTTTAATATTAGAAGCACTGTGATGAGTCAAAGGGGAAGCTTTCTCAGTCAGAAAGTAGTGGTCTTTTGATGCCATCCCACACTGTCTAACACCACGGCATGAATCTACTTTGATTATGGTCAGTGCTGAGCAGTGAAGAGGACACTTACGGCTCCTGCTGCTGCAACATTTTGTGCCCCATGAAACCCTCAAATTCTGAGAAAGAAAAGAATGGCTTCTAAACCAAGCAATTCTGAAGGTTCAGAGTTTTCCTGAGTTAGCAGGTTAGATTTTTTTTTTTAAATTAGAGTTTAGATTTTCAACTATATCTCCAAAGTAACTGATAACAGTAGTGAAATCATGAAGACTTTAAATATCTTCATTTTTTTTTTCCTATCCAAAAGCATGGCAGGAGACCTTCGTCCTGTCCTATAATTGCTGTTCTTATAGAAGTAGAAGCTTGGTGGACCTAAAGTTTACTAGAAAATGCAGAATAGAAACATGAATTCCAAATAATATGAAAACTTTTATTGAGTACTTAGTGCTGGGGGCTGGGTCAAGCACTTCCTGTGTGTTATATAGTTCAATTCTCACAACAATCTTGAAAATTAAGTATTATCAACTCTTTCTTACAGATGAGCAAATGGTAAACAAAGAGTTTATGTGGTTTGCCCAAGGTCTCACAGTTCCCAAGTGGCAGAGTTGGTCTTCAATTTATATCTGTTTCAATCTCTAGCCTAAGCTCCTAATGACTGCGTTAGAGACTGGCTTTCATTGCTTAGCTAGTACATTTAGGAGTAATTAAATTTTTAGTATGAATTACAGTGATCTAAACCAGAATAACAACTACTAATAGATCACTTTGGGTAAACTTGATAAAAGAAAGAATTCACAGAAGGTTTTCTGAAGAAATTGCTTTGAGTTATCTTTTGAAATGAAGGACATGCATTGGCCTAGAGAATATGGTGAGTTTCTGTTAAGGAACTGCACTTTACCAGGCCTGCAAGTGAATAAATTATGTATTCAGAAAGCAACATGAAGACTTACTCATTGTAGGAGAATAGCCAGAAATAAAGCCAACGCCATAGAGGTGAAAACTCAAGAAGTTTCATTTTAATATGGTAGACACTAGAGATCCACCTTCAGTACTTAACCAAGGTGAGGACATAATTAATATGGTATTTGATCTTATTCATACAAAATTTCATATAGGGTAAGTATGAACTTTGAGTGATTTTAAAGTGAAGAGAAAATTTCTTAGCAAAATGTATTTGGCACTTAACACATTATCTTCAGGAATACAATGTAGCTCGCCTCACTAAGGCCCTGTGCCCTTAATAGTGCAATGACAATGTATTTCAGCTCTTAAATTAAGAGAACTATATACATGTTTTACATAATTGTTAAAAGTAAGGATAACTATCTGCCACAGTTAAACTCCCAGCATATCTCTTTCTAGGTCATCACCGCTGGTATTGTGCAGTGTGCGTAAAAGGATCACATAAATTTATGGACTGAAGTCCGGATTGGGCAAATAGAAATCTCTCAACAGTATTATTGAATGAATTGAAGTCCGCTTCTAGATAACAATTGCCACTCCTGAGTTAGGGTGAATGTGTTCGGTGAATTATAGTTGGGTCCCTTCCATTAAAAACCTGCTAATACTAACTTATTGTCTCTTCATATTTTCTAAAGTATTTTATCCACTCCCCTCCTTCTCTTTCTCTCTCCAGTTCCAGAGACCTAATGACTTCTCCCCACCTTTTCGCTTTGGGACTGTACCCAATGGTAGCACAGAGAGAAATATTCGCAATAACTATGCGGAAATGCACGCCTACATGGGAAAGTTCAACCAGAGGGGTGTAGATGATGCATTGCTGTCCCTGAAAACAGGGTAAGAACTACTTCCACATGTGGAGTGATGTGTTTCTTACATTTATTAAACCAAATCGAATTAGATGTACTCGTATATCATGCTTTGTGCCATAAAACATTAAATCAAAACTTGCCAGTTATGTTTGACATTACAATTCAGGCCAGTATACGAAGATGTTTATTCTATTACTTCTGTGTATTTTTTTTCACAAATTATTTTCTACTGATTGCATTAATGTAATCATGAAGCAGAGATTAAATAGATGTAGAAGGGAGGAGTCAAAGATAAGTCTCATATATTATACATGAAAAAAAGAACTATAGTCTCTAAAAGGTGAAAATGATAATTCTTGTGTATTATGGACAAGGAGAAATAAAAGAGGAAAGTATAAAAAATTTTAGATAATAAAAGTAAGAATGTGCCATCTGATTTCCAGTTCAGTTTTTGTTGGCTTTCTTTGTGAGCCAGCTTTGGATTCAAGGAGTGTGCATTAGGTAGAAAGTTCCTGAAGCAACGATGTGCTGGGATGCCTTGCACCACGTATACTTGGCCCTTTTTCTGTTTGGTTTCCAGAGGTCAGAGCTGTGAAGAGTGATAACTATTGGGGTAGAGGTTGGGGTTTGGGGACCACGGGATCTTATCACTATGACTAGTAGCATAGTGACCGCCTCTCAATGTCCCTGCAGCTCCAGGTCTGGAAGAGCCACATGGTTGCATAAAATACTACAGGATTCTTATTAAGCATAAATAAAATCACAGCAGATTTCAGAGGATGGTATAAGATGGCATTGGGTAGTCTGAACCCTGGTATATCCAGAGTTCTCAGACATATTGGAGCTTTGTTTTTTTGTTATATTGCTTTTCTGCAAAGCACCTTTTATAAAATTTTCTGTGTCATATCATGTCAGGAACAGCTTGTTTTTTTCTAAGGGAGGGAAAATGCTACTTACCTTATAGAAGTGCAGGGATGAGGCATGGTATTTTTTTTTTTTAGACCTATTACCTGTTTGGTTTTATCTAAATTTCTTCCTATACCTTTGCTGTGTGTAAAATGTTGGTTTTAAACATTGATTCGTGCCTTCCTATCGTTACCCCTAATCTTATCAAGCACAATACATAAAATGAAGGTTTTATATGTTTAGGAATTTCAGAGATCTGAGCTGTTCTATATGTTGCCTGCTTTTCCAGTGTCTGACATTTACTCTTACACAGCCTGTGCTGCCACCACTCCACTACTCTCCTCTGTTGCACGGCAAAATATTGGGACCTTTCTGGCCACAAAAATAGCATTGCCCATCTATTTAAACACATACACCTACACTTATCTCCACTCTGGACTGTAATGAACTGAGAAATGAAAAATGTTATATAAATCTTACCCATGCTATTTGTTATCATTGTGGTGCTTACTTTTCATTATTTCTGTTATTATTTTTATTGATTCCTTTTTACTCCTTCTTCTTTTCAGACACAGCTTATGAGTTGGCTTCAGGCCCAACTTACATTCTTATTATTCCCAGTGGGAGGCAAAGAACTCCTCCTTTCAACCTGAAATCACATAAAGAATAGCCTGGGATTCAGGCGTTAGATTCTGGCCATGGTCCAACTTCAGCCTTACTTTGAACCAGTTCTCTCCATGGCTTTCTGGAACCCTGCTGATTCATATTAATGGCCCCATAGGTAGTTTTGTTCTAAAATTCCTCTTTTGGATTTTGTTCATTTGCTTCTTTCTTGTGCAGGAAACTGGATGCCTTCATCTATGATGCTGCAGTGCTGAACTACATGGCAGGCAGGGATGAAGGCTGCAAGCTGGTGACCATTGGTAGCGGCAAGGTCTTTGCTTCCACTGGTTATGGCATTGCCATCCAAAAAGACTCTGGGTGGAAGCGCCAGGTGGACCTTGCTATCCTGCAGCTGTTTGGAGATGGTGAGTTAAAGAAAAGAGAAGTCCTTGCCAATGGTCAGGCCACAATATCAGCCTTTCTTGTGCCTCTATTTTTCTAACCTGTGCAGTTCCAAGAAGTATTTCACAATTTATAATGAGATTTGAGAGTGTGTGTTAGATTCATAGGGCTGACATAACAAGGTACCACACACTGAGTGATTTAAACAACAGAAATGTCTCGTCTCCAAGTTCTGGAGGTTAGAAATTTGAAATCAAGGTGTCAGTAAGATTAGTTTCTCCTAGGGGCTGCAAGAGGGAATCCACTTTATACCTCTCCCCTAGTTTCTGACAATTTTCTGGTAATATTTGGTGTTCCTTGATTTGTAGAAGCATCATCTGACTTTTGCTTCCCCTGATTCACATGGCCTTCTGCCTGTGCATGTTTTCTCTCTGTACATCTATGTGTCTGAATTTACTTTTACCGTAAGACTAGTCATACTGTGTTAGGTGCCCACTGTACTCCAGTATGACTTTGTCTTAACTAATTACATCTGCAGTGACCGTATATCCAAATAAAGTCATATCATAAGGTACTGGGGGTTAAGACTTCATCATGTGAGTTATGGGAGGACACAATTCAACCTATATTGGGTGAAAGGTGATTGAGGAAACTAAAGTCATTGGTCAAGAAGATACATTTCAAGATTGTGGAGTATAAACCAACCCTCAGGAATAAAGTAGGTAAGGCTCATAGTAGATGCTCCAACCAGCCATCTTACAAGTAACTCAAACAGTAGATGGAACTGTGGGAGGACTCGACTGTACGTGCTCAGAGAAAGGGCCAAGAAGTGAAAGTGTGGCCATTATTCATTCTTTCCTTTCTCTCACCCTGCTTTTGTGACTGGAAAAGGTAGGAGACAGGGCAGGGTCCTCAGAAGTCGTAAGGCACTGTCCCATGTTATTCTAGCAACCGGCTGAGAAGGCAATTTGCATTGAGGAAAATCTCCTCAACTACATTACATCCTGGTTTCTTGTATTTTTTCATCACTATATTGTTCAAAGCACCTACTCTTCTTGTCATCCTCAAAGAAACTAATCCAGTTACAGACAAGCAGAGTCACTCTGCATGGCTCCAAAGACCATCAGCCAAATGACTTTCTGAATTGGGTTTGCAGAATCTTGGCTGTTAGGGATGAGATCAGAAGCCAAAGACCAGAGGTAGATTTCCAGATTCCTGGTTAAGTTGACTGCTCCACTAATTAACAGGCAGCTGTGGCTGGAGTGTGAACAAGCAATTTTGATATAAGAGCTTCCGCAATTTTGTATTTGTTGTCACTTACAGGAAAAAGTGGAGCCTGTGAAACAGTAGAAAGGATTTGCAAAAGTGTTAAAGCTTTAATCAGAAAATGCAAAGTTCTTCTTTTTCTTTTTTTCTTAAACAAAACTGAACTACTGGAGCAGACAGTTTTCTTCATGAGACTTTTCAGAACATTGCTTGCTTGTCGGGGATGAGAAGTGTTCTTGGACATGTGATTTCTTTTGTTTTCCTTTCATCTAGGGTTTCTGCCTTTCCAATTTCTAGTACCCAGTGAAGTAGAGGAGGCAGGTTTAATTTTGGTGGTCTTATTTTATTTAAGTTTACTCCTCTTTTGCTTTTTATATTTTCCTCTATGACGTGAGGTCTGTAAATTTGAGGGACTCTAGGGAATAAATCAGTCCCTCTGCTGATCTCTCTGTCTGCTTCCCCTTCCCAATCTTCTTGGCACAATTTTAAGAGAAAGTTTCTGATTATATTATTTCCCACACTGTCTATATAGTGCAAAGTGCTTAGTCTGATGAAGTCCTCAGAATTCTCCCATCGGTTTTTATTCTGCATCTTTTACCAACTCTTATTCAATTCTTCATGCTTTTCCCTAAATGAGCCTTGAATTTTCAAAGTCCCCTCCACTGATCATACTATTTTAGCTGCCTGACATAAAAATATAAAATACAAAATAAATTACCATCTGCTGTGTCCATTTCCAAGTCTCCCTGTGAAAACCCACTGATGACAATTAGTGTCGCCAATTTGAACAATTACCTGTGTCACATAAAACTCACCATATACAAATTTATACTGGATAAAGGACAACAGTGGCAATGGGTTATGCCTTCATATCACCTGCAGTGCCCTCAATAGGTTTTCGTGGAATACTGATTGTAATCATTGATGAATTGATATATAGTGTGACACTATTAATGTAATTACTGTTAACTTTCTCTATTCATTTTGTTCATGTCTCCCCATCTCTTCCTTATGTTTTCCCTCTCTTCTTCAATATTCCTCTTTCCCCTGTTTGTACTCCTCTCCTCTCTCCCCCATTAATCTGTTTTTCTTCTCTGCCCTGTCTCTAGGGGAGATGGAAGAACTGGAAGCTCTCTGGCTCACTGGCATTTGCCACAATGAGAAGAATGAAGTCATGAGTAGCCAGCTGGACATTGACAACATGGCAGGTGTCTTCTACATGTTGGGAGCAGCCATGGCTCTCAGCCTTATCACCTTCATCTGTGAACACCTTTTCTATTGGCAGTTCCGGCACTGCTTTATGGGGGTCTGTTCTGGCAAGCCTGGCATGGTCTTCTCCATCAGCAGAGTAAGTGCTTTGATTTAGATGCCTAGAGCTTGTGAAGCAAGCTTACAAAGCACGGAGTATGCACAGAAAGACTAGAGAGGACACTAAGTCTGGCCTTATGTTGCTAAATCAAGAACTGCACCATGTGCATTTCCCCAGGAATCTGTATGATGTAACTTGAAATGGCTCAAAATGTGGGCAAAACTGTGTTTTCTTTAAGAAATAGCTTTCTATGTGAGGTTTGGGCATTTGGTTCTCAATAAGAACTGGCAGGTGTATCAAAATGCCTTTCTTTCCTAATGCCCTTCATCACCATTAGTTGATGTTTAGACTACTAATCACGTTGTTCTTTAAAAGAATCACATATCGATTAAAATAGTGCAATGTAACATATCACTCTCATTCTAACATATAAGGATATGTTATTGGTGGTTTCACTAGTTGTATGTTTTAACCATGTGTGGGTTATAGGAAGTTAAAGAGCTTAACAAGGCCTTCAGAAATAACTCCTGACTCATAAGAAATTTATATCCCAGAGATTTCCTTAATTGGAGCAAGAGTGTAACTCTTAGGTCATTTTTTTTCTTGAGATCTCTTTATTTCTAGTCCAAAGTGAAGCATTAGGAAGACAATTTTGCATATGAACAACAGGTCACAGGGAGGTATTTTTAAAAAGAGTGGGCTTCTTTTGATTTTGTTAAGAAGGCTGAGAAACTCATGTAGTGTGAACTCAAATGACTTTTTAGGATTGAGATCATCATTCCAGATGCAATCTACTTTGACTCAATGGCACTAGAAAAGAAGATGGATCATTAAGTCATTTCATCCTTTGGTCATTTTCCTACAGTATTTTACTGATATGGCATGATTTCTTCATTTGTTCTCTGGATGGCAGTTAATTTGGGTCACTCAGTAATGTCTGAGCAGGAACACAGAACTTGTGGTGGCTTTGGTCCATCAGCCATTCTATTCCAGTGTGTGGCCCTTCCTAGATGCCAGATAGATGGAGGATAGAAGAAATGGCAATCAGTGACCTTGATAAGGATCCTATTCATAGCCCTTTGACATAATCAGTCCCTTTACCAAAGAAAAATGCTTGCCATTTTCTGCTGGTCATCACCAAGAAGGACTGGAAAGGAGGAACAGGAAAGAAGGTAGAATAACCTTGCCTTGAAGATCTTATATCTTGTGTTGCCTTCTGAGACAGAAGGCATATTTCCTCTTTCCCACCCAACTGCCATTCTCCGCTCTCATCCCCATCCACTGTGACAATATCCTTTACCAAATTAACCTCCTTTGTTGTAAAACTCCTTGGATACCTTCTCCTCCCAGAGAAAAAAGTCTACCTTTCAAGGCAGGGAGCAAAAGGTGAGCAGTAGACTGGCATTATGTCAGAAGTGGGCACAGGGGGCTTCCAGGAATCAAACCCTTCCTCCTCGTGAATGCTCTTCTTCGATGCCCCACACAGGAAGTGTCCAGAGGGAGTTTCCATCAATACTAATTTAATAAAACTTTAATTATTTATGAAAATATTAATTGAGAAAGAATAAGAATGAAATCAGGAACTAGGAGAATAAAGGAGATTATTCAACAAGGGAATTATTTATTCATAGTTAGTGCTTGATATTTGCCCCAATTCTTCCCTTCCACAGAGTAAAGCACAGCAGGAGAAAAATCCTTCTTTGACCCCAGGGCTTCTTAATTCTCTGTGTGAATTTGGTTCATGCTTGGCTACAGAACAGAATTGCTCAGCCATTATTTGGTGACCAAAATTCTAAAAGCTGCTCGGAATTTGACAAATCCAGAAAAGAGTGACAGTGGTGAGCTACTGAGTCCCACTGTGCTCACTGTAAGCCAGGAGTGGCGGCCAGGGAAGAGCAACCTCAGTATCTGTAGAGCTTTCCATTTACCTCCAGGTGACTGAAAATAATTTTTGTTGTGGGTTCATATCATGACCTCATTTTTAAAATGCAAAAATCTGGGCAAAGATTTAAAAAGTCAAGGTAAGTCCAGGGTGGAGTTGAGGCATGTTTTGTGATTCCAGCCTTTTTGCTCAAGTCACTTGTTACAGTCATGCTCCCTCCCTGATAGCCACATCATTAACTTTAGCTCACAACAGGGAGATAAATCAGATGGGCTTCTAGTCACATCTTATGTAAGTGTAGTAAACTTCCTGCTTCAAGCTTTCCCTGGCCTTTTCTTACCCACTTAAGCAATTAGTGGTGGGACTACATTGATTATGGTCATTTTTAGTGTCATTGTCTTGTCCCTGATCTGTCTCATTTTATGTCACCACAGGGCATCTACAGCTGCATCCATGGAGTGGCTATCGAGGAGCGCCAGTCTGTGATGAATTCCCCCACTGCGACGATGAACAACACACACTCCAACATTCTGCGCTTACTCCGCACAGCCAAGAACATGGCCAACCTGTCTGGCGTGAATGGCTCCCCGCAGAGCGCCCTGGACTTCATTCGCAGGGAGTCATCTGTCTATGACATTTCTGAGCACCGCCGCAGCTTCACGCATTCGGACTGCAAGTCCTACAACAACCCGCCCTGCGAGGAAAACCTCTTCAGCGACTACATCAGTGAAGTGGAGAGAACATTCGGCAACCTGCAGCTGAAGGACAGCAACGTGTACCAAGACCACTATCACCACCACCACCGGCCTCACAGCATCGGCAGCACCAGCTCCATCGACGGGCTCTACGACTGTGACAACCCTCCCTTCACCACCCAGCCGAGGTCTATCAGCAAGAAGCCCCTGGACATCGGCCTGCCCTCCTCCAAACACAGCCAGTTGAGTGACCTGTATGGCAAGTTCTCCTTTAAGAGTGACCGCTACAGTGGCCACGATGACTTGATCCGCTCGGATGTCTCTGACATCTCCACGCACACAGTCACCTATGGCAACATTGAGGGCAATGCAGCCAAGCGACGTAAGCAGCAGTACAAGGACAGCCTGAAGAAGCGGCCGGCCTCGGCCAAGTCCAGGAGGGAGTTTGATGAGATCGAGCTCGCCTACCGTCGTCGACCGCCCCGCTCCCCTGACCACAAGCGCTACTTCAGGGACAAGGAAGGGCTCCGGGACTTCTACTTAGACCAGTTTCGAACCAAGGAGAACTCACCTCACTGGGAACATGTGGATCTGACCGACATCTACAAGGAGCGAAACGATGACTTTAAGCGTGATTCTATCAGCGGAGGAGGTCCCTGTACCAACAGGTCTCACCTCAAACACGGGACAGGCGACAAACACGGAGTGGTCAGCGGGGTGCCAGCCCCCTGGGAGAAGAACCTGACCAATGTGGATTGGGAGGACCGGTCCGGGGGGAACTTCTGCCGCAGCTGCCCCTCCAAACTGCACAACTATTCCACCGCCGTGCCAGGGCAGAACTCGGGCCGGCAGGCGTGCATCCGGTGCGAGGCCTGCAAGAAGGCAGGCAACCTGTACGACATCAGTGAGGACAACTCCCTGCAGGAGCTGGACCAGCCAGCAGCCCCTGTGGCAGTAACATCGAATGCTTCCACCACCAAGTATCCCCAGAGCCCAACTAATTCCAAGGCCCAGAAGAAGAACCGCAACAAACTGCGCCGGCAGCACTCCTACGACACCTTCGTGGACCTGCAGAAGGAAGAAGCCGCCTTGGCCCCGCGCAGCGTGAGCCTGAAAGACAAGGGCCGTTTCATGGATGGCAGCCCCTACGCCCACATGTTTGAGATGCCAGCTGGTGAGAGCACCTTTGCCAACAACAAGTCCTCAGTGCCCACTGCCGGACACCACCACCACAACAACCCCGGCAGCGGCTACATGCTCAGCAAGTCCCTCTACCCTGACCGGGTCACGCAAAACCCTTTCATCCCCACTTTTGGGGACGACCAGTGCTTGCTCCATGGCAGCAAATCCTACTTCTTCAGGCAGCCCACGGTGGCAGGTGCGTCGAAAGCCAGGCCGGACTTCCGGGCCCTTGTCACCAACAAGCCAGTGGTCTCGGCCCTGCATGGGGCTGTGCCAGGCCGTTTCCAGAAAGACATCTGTATAGGGAACCAGTCCAACCCCTGTGTGCCTAACAACAAAAACCCCAGGGCTTTCAATGGCTCCAGCAATGGGCATGTTTATGAGAAACTTTCTAGTATTGAGTCTGATGTCTGAGTGAGGGAAGAGAGAGGTTAAGGTGGGTATGGGAGGGGTAGGGTTGTGGGTTGTGTGGTGCGCATGTCATGTCACAGAGCGGGTTGGGGATGAACTTGGTTCCCATTTGCTCCTTTTGTCTTCTTTTAATTTATTTATGGGATCCTGGAGTTCTGGTTCCTACTGAAGGCAACCCTGGTGACCAGCACCATCTCTCTTCCCTTCCGTGGTCCTCCCTGTCTCCCCGCATCTGTCTGCCATTTCCGGTCCCTTGCGAGAAGATGAAGCGGGCCCTCTCAGTGCAAGAGGGTGGAGAGGAGAAAGGGAGCATTGCACTCGAGTGTCTCCCTAGCACAGAAGAGCCCTTTGCCATGCACTCTGAGTGAGGCCAGGAGGAGCAGAAGGGGGCCACATGAGTACAGGAGTAGCTTTCCCCAAACTGATCTTTTTGGTTTAGATGGGGAAACAAAAGTATGCAAGTGATAGCAGTTAGCATTCAGCTTGTGAATGAAAAGAGCTTTCTGCTGAAATCTTTTTGCATAGATGACATCTGCCTACGGTTTGCATTCTAAGCAGAGGGAGAGAGGCCACACATGTTTATATATAAGCCAAAAAGAGGTGTTTGCTTCAGGTCCATGAGACTCATTAGTGGTGAACTGGAGTGAAAGGTCGTTGGTGGATGAGTGGGTTCCTGAGCAGACTGGAAAGTTCATTATGATGGTGTTTCATGGTGCATTGGAAGCCAGGGCAGGGGGATTGTATGGGTATGTCTGTCCAGGTATACTCGCACATACCAGTAGCGAGTTCCTCTAAATGCAGAGAAAGCAACCTTGTCTCCTGGTGTTGTTTCACTCTCTACCCCTGTGCAGTGTTCTTGCTTTGGCTTATATACAAACAGAGATGGTCGTTTGTTATCTGAACATTGATTGTCTTTCCCCTTCACCTTCCTGAGTAAGGAGAATGGAAGTTCTTGAGGAAGATTAAGTTTTAGAGACAAAAAAAAAAAAGAAAGAAAAAAGAAAATGAGACAATCCTACAAAAGCAAGGTGCAAAAATTATTTTTCAGTGATTGCCAGTGGTTTCAACTAGTTTGGGCCAAGAACTTTCCAGAAAGGCTATAGGGAAATAGAAACAGCCATGATTCTTTTGCCCACACTTGAGAGCAAAAGATTCTATAAAGTTATTTTGAGCTTTGTAGACCCTCGACAGGCCAAGGTTTGGGGAGTACCTCAGTAAGACTTTGAAGAACAGGGGAATCCTATGTGGTAGGATAAGTGAGAGAGGGGGATGTTTTCAATGCTTTGATCCCTTCTTACTTAACCTGGAGCTAGAAGAGCAGGCCTGTTCCCCCAGAATTGACAACAACAAACAAGAAGGGAACAGATAGTAAGAGAAATGAGTCTCAGGAGCACAGCTCAGGAAGCCTGGAGAGCGGGGATGACATTTAGGAGTGGGAGAGGGCCGACAGGAGAGTTTCTCCTGCCACCTCCCTGGGCCTGGCTCCCTGGGAGCGTGACTTGATCCCAGTGCGAACACTCCTGGTAGATGCCCCTCCACCCTCCTTCAACACCTCTGTTTCCCTCACATTGTACCATTCAAAAGTAAATATATTCGTGTGCATGTGTGTACGCACATTTGTGTGCACATAGAAGTCCAGGGGAGAGGGTACTGGCAGACATGTGCCCCCTTTACTTCGAGTTGGAAAATTGGGAAGGAAAAGGAATATTTGTCATTGCCGGTCCTATAACTTAGGTCTGTCCCACTGTCCTGCCATCCTCCCCTCACTCAGGGTGGCATCCAAAGAGCCCCCGGTCTGTCTGAAAGTCTGACCACAGGATGGTCTTGTTGTACACAAGACATATAGAACAGAAAGGTGCTCATCCTCCACCGGAAGGAAGCCGCCATGTCTCTTCACGTTCACTCTCCAGGGCTACTGTTTGCCTTCCTATCTACCCTGCCTCGAGACCCTTCCTCATTCCCTGCCCTCGAATGTCATCCCCTCCCCACCTCCTTGAGTTTACCTCAGTATCTTTCATTTTAAAGCCAATTGAAGGCCTTGTAAAGCTCTGCTTTCTTTCTAAAATAAACATGGGGGCAAGGGGCTGAACCTCTCACAGATTTGGAGAGAGGAGCACAGAGTGCTTTACCTTAGATTCAAGGAAAGACTTTGAGAGAGAGGACAGAGGGTGTGGGGCATCTCCAGGAGGAAGAAGAAGGGCCATAGAAACGTTGCTTCACCCTGACTCTGTCTAAGAGCCAGGAGCTCATCCCCTCACTCTTCCTCTTACCTCACCCCTTAAAAATAAAATAATAATAATAATAATAATAAAAACCAAACCAACTAACCTAGCGAACAGCAATCTGGAACACAGGGGGCTCTGTCAGTCTCCACTGGTGACTGAAATCAAGATGGTGTTTATTTCATATGTAAATATTTTGTTTTCTAATTAATTTTGTATAAAGTGTTCTCTTGTGAGTATTCAAGGTGTTGGGCTGGAGGGAGTGGGGTGGGGATGGGAATGAGGGGGGAAAAGTGTTTTGTTATGGTTTTCCTTTTTCCCTTGGGGGAATTGTTTTTATGGCTTTTGCTTCAGGGTGTCTGGAGAAAGTGCGAATGCAAGGCACTAAAGTGAAAAAGCCAGGGGAAAGTAAAATGTATCTGTGCCCTTCCCCTCCTCCAAACCATTCTTCCTATTGCTGTCTAAGAAATGTTCATTCACTTGGGCCTGGGCTTTGCCAGATTCAGTTTGTCTCTAAGCAAACGGTGGTCTGACTCTTACCTTCTAGGTAGACCAAAGGGGACTAGCACTCTATAGAACACAAGCTGATAGCAGGAGATTTTCCATTTCAGTACTCAAGGTAGCAAAGGTTTCTAAAGGGACTCAAAACAGAACTGAGGTCAAACAAATGTCCCCTTCTTGGTGTGACCTGTTAGGAAGCTCATTTCTGAGGAATCTCTGATATTTAGTGATCATCTCATCGCTCTGAACCCTCTCCTTCTTAATCTCTGGGCCCTGACTCTGGCCCCCTCAAGCCCATAAAAATCAACACTGCAAGCCCACCCACAAAATGTCCACTAACTCGACTTTTTAAAGCATGTGGTATCTGGTTACAAAGAGGTGGTGCTGGATATGGATCTTTCATATTCACACACTTTTCTAGAAAATATTGCCAGATTCACTCAAAACTCATTGGCTAGAAGATTCCCTTAGAAACACTGCTGAAGTTAGTTTTAGAGGTAGGAGGGTAAGAATGTGAGGAATGATAATGGTGGTGACTTTATCTTTGCCTTCGTCTCACTACTGCCATCAGGAAAGTGCTGTTTGCCTCAAATCAGGTGTTCATAACCTGATCGTGGGTAAACCCGACAAATAGAATGTCCACAGAACTGCTGGCTTTGTGGAGGGTGACAGGCTCTCCCTCCATCTCTTTACCATGGAATGAAATTTCCAAACCCACATGCCTAGCATATTGCATTTGTTCCTATCCTCCCATCATGAGAAGCAGTCAGCTAGTTAATTTCATTTTTTAAAAGGCATTATTTGGCCCCAATTGATCACTTTTCTTCAACTGGATGTTTGAATTGACAACAAGTAAGACATTCATGGCCTGCTCAAGAAAGTTTAAGGAAAGGAGAGTTGAGTATTGTCAAGTTGAGGATATTATTTGATTCTAGAATAACAAGCCAGTAAAATGCATGAGAAAGAATTCAGCAGGAAGCCCCAAGTATATCACAGATGTGTATGGACTAAGACCCAATCCATTCAAAACTGTGAGATTCTGTAGACGCCCTCAGGAGCACCTAGTGTTCCAATGTTCTTCAGAATCCATGCTTTCTCATGTGTGCTCTTTATCCTACCCTTCCATTGTGGGAGTGGGTTGGTGGGTGTGATCCTGTATCTCTCCTTTCAATAGCAATGCTGAAATTTCAGCATTTCCACTGACCTCAACAATCTAACTGTTGAATTTGCCTGAGTCAAGAATGGGCATACCCTTCAGAGAGCCCTGTACACAGTGGACTTTGTTATTTCAAAAGCTGTCACTGTGTGTCCTCAGCCAGATCTTGGGAAGCATTCTTACGATGTATTCCCCTGTCCTGGCCATAGCCATGTTGTGATTTCGGGGGAAAAAATCCAAACGATTTCATTAAATATTGGTGGTGTCAGTAGTGCCAAAATGCATGTGTAATATTATAAAATAGGAGTTGACTATACAGTTAAATGAACGTCATCCACCCACTCCCTCAAGGCCATCAGGAGTTGCCCATGGGAGAATTCTCTGCAGAGTGCTAGTCACTTGTACCTCTTAATAGGGTTTCTTCACTTTTGATTTTTGTTTGCTTCTTTGTTTTAACAAATGCAAGATTTAGGGACAAAATAACCAGATTGTTTGGGCAATAGTTTTTGGGAAAGCTATTCCTGAACTCACTTTATTTTTTTAATCGCTGTCTCTCTAAAAAGGCCCTGTCCTTTCTTGACATCCTATGTGTGTCTGTTTTGGTAGGTTAGGAATGATTCAGATGTGTGCACAAATTATGTAACTACAGTGCTATTGATGAATACATTAGGCATTTCCAGCACTGTGACCATACCTTATGTGCACTCCAAGCCCAAAGCCATATAGGAAATGTGAGCTGAGTGGGTTGCTGACCGTTAAGCTTGAGCCTTTGCTTTCCTCACTTGGGTGTCAAAGTTTCTTCTTCCTAAGATGGACAGTCACACTGGAGCAGGTCTGGCCTTACATGATATATGCTCCATGATGTGATATCAGGGTCATACAAAGGCTTTCAAACTGCTGGCTTCCCATGCAGATTTGTTGCTTTAGCACTGAGCTTCTCGTTTGTCATTGAAATGGAAGCAATCCCAGGAAAAGTGACATATTAAGCCATATTAGGGATTTATACATTTAAACACCTAATCTACATTAGGATTCTCATTCCTTTTCCTGGGAATAGGCTGAGATGCAAGGAGGAGAAAACAGAACACTGAGAGGAACAGAGCAGAGAGCAAGAATACCGGTTCCAGAGGTGAAGACCAATAAATCACAATTTGTCTCCACGTGCTTTTGTTTAGGGTTCATGTGACAGTGGAGTAGGATTCCTACTTAGGAATTATTTTAAATACACAATCACATGAGGGTGTAGTTTATAGATTTCTAAATTCAATTCCGTACAGGATAGGTTAAGGACTGACTTTCCAATGCTTCTCCTTCATTATAGCATACTAAGAACGCAGCTAGAAGATCAAATTGTAACAAAAGTTAACTATATTATTTATTCTCTACCCTGGTTCAATTAGTCATCCAGTTAACATAGTTGTCCTATATTCTATGCTTCCCCACCTCCAGACTGGTTGTCCAGTTAGCACAGCACATACTCACTGTCTAGGAGCCTTTTGATTACCAGGTGCTACTTAACCTGTGGGGCAATTTTTTAGGTCTATCAGATGTTTGGGGAAAGATTAAAATACAAATAAGTCAGTCTGAGAACTTCTAATATGGATTGAAATCTAGGATTACATTCTCCTTTGTGTTTCCCATATTATATAATATCACAGGATGTCTGAATATGTCCCATCCTCACTCCATTCCAACCTCATTAGCTCAATAATGCAGGGTCCCTATGAGTTCTGTGACTTACAGTATGTCACTGTCCATATCCCTGACAAAGCCCTCTGCCAAAAAATCCTTAAATGAAAGTCAGTGTTAATTCTGTGCCTTGGAGAGATTGGTGAAATTTAGGACCTCTAGTTTACAATACTGAAGCATGGAAAGGGAATTTTGCTCAGAGAGTGTTAACCTAGAAGTACCGGGGGAAAAGTTAGCCATCTTTCACATCTCTCCACCCCTGTGTCCAAGTGCATCCATGTCAGAACCTGTCACAGGGAGGGCTGGCACCGCTTTATGGCTTAGAATATAATCATTGCTGTGTGATTATGAGGGTGAGGGCTCTTGATAAGAACTGGAGGTGGAAAATAGACTGAATGAATAGAATTCTTTGTAGGCCTGGGACTGTAGTGTGTAGTATCCGTTTTGACAAAGGTGAAATGGAACTCAGTGCAAGAATTAAGGGTACAATTAAGAAGCACAACAGTAGGCCCACTATAAACTGTCATCCTAAATATTTAGTTTCCACACTTAAAACTTGAATTCTTTTTATCTGTAATTATTTTAATATTGTGATTTATGAGATGGAGCAGAATTCAGTACTATGCAGGAAAAAATGCAAAAAACTCTAGTGAAATATGTTAGTTAAATTAAACCAGTGTCTACTGGGTTCATACTATGTCCCTGGGCTGGTACTGGGAAAGATATAAAAGGTTTTAAATAGAGTATATCATACTCACATAGAATATATGAATGCATATGCATAAAATATTTCAGTGCATGTGTGTGTGTGTGTATGTGTGTGTATTAACGATTACATATCCAGATTTAATATTTTCTGGTTTCAGGGTATGAATCAGATGTCAATTATGTTATTTTAAAAAAACACTACAGAGACTCAACTCTCCACATCATAGCCAAGCCTAGACCTCTTCTTTTAGAATTATTACACCTCCCAAAGCTAAATCTCTGAAATTCCCTCCTGACCAAGATCTTGCATTCTCTACATCTTATGTGCCTTTTTTTCGAGCTTCTCTTTTATTCTGTTGATAAACCCATCTGACTTCATTGACTTCCCTCGTTGGTCACAGGAATACACAAGTGATCTTGTGTTCCCCTGTGACATCAGTGGTCTTCCCAGAATTCTCTTCTTCCTCCTGTTCTCTCACCCCTGTAGTTTTCCTATTTAATGCCATATCCCCCTCCCCGACCACCCATGGTCCACTACATCTCTAAAAATGGGTCTTACACCTGTGCCAAAAACACAAATCCAATTCGTGTAGTCTCACCTGCACCCTACTAAGCTTAGACAGCTGTTTTATTTCTGCTCTGTTCACTCCATGTCACATTCTCTGTTTCTTAAGTTTGTTTGTCTTATTTACCTTTCTTTTCTTTCAATAGGCAGTCTTTTTCACTATAGTACCAAGAGAAAGCATCCCATTTTGAATTCTCACATAACCTCTCTTCTCTATCTTTTGGTATCTCTTGTCCTTCACCCGTCTGTTCCAGTTTCCCTTCCAACTCTGCTCCCCTTCCCTGTGCTCTAAATTCACCCCCTGACCTCTCTGACGTGTGCTCCATCCAGCCAACAGCACCTCTTTATGTTACATCTTTAATGCCTTCCACACACCTGCCTGCAATTATCTCAACAGCCAAATCCTACAATTCAACTAGACTTTTGAGCTTCTGCCTTATTTCTATGTATTTTTTGCACTTCCAGACTTTTCAAATGGATAGTTCTTTCTGCCTTTGTCACCTAGCTCTCCTGGCTTTTGTAACAGGGGTGTAACCTTTTGTCTGGCAACATTCCAATGAGCTTCTTATTACCAAGTCCCATAACTTGTTTTTCACTTAACCTGTTCTTCATCCTCATGGACATGACTCTAGGCTAATCATCACATGACAGTGCATTCCAGTCACCTTAGCGCTCTGATCCACTCTGACCTCACTGCACCCCGTTTTCCTCAATATTCACTTGCCATGATGACCTTGAGCCTCTCTACCTTATCTTCACACAAGCTCCCCGGCTTATACAACTTTATTAATTCAGAATGAAACTGAATTTTAAATCATTACTCCTAGACACTATGTGGAGTTCAGTTTAGTGCACACACTTTCAATCACCTCACTTTCTATTGACTCAAATACCCAAAACTGTTCCTCCAAACCAGCATAATTATTAGCATCCTCTTTTGGTTAATGGGACTACCATTCCTACTGTCACCAAACTAAAGCTTCCCCAGACACTTGTGTCTCCTCTATTTCTCTCCTCCTACACATCTAATTACTTGGAAAAGTTTGTTAATTTTTATCCCTCATGTTTTCCAGTCTCCCCTTTTCATTCAGTCTCGTCCCTCTGGCCTGGATTAATGTCCTATAGCATTCTTCCAAGAATTTTTTTCTGAATCTATTCTTTCCAGTTCTCATTTCCCAAGTACAAATTAGATCATGTCATCCTTCAACTCAAAAAATAATCTCAGTGGGCTTCACTTGCTACATTCTCGCAGCAAGCATTGCTTCTTGTAATTTGCCTTGTATGTGCTTCATCCCAGGCAAGAGAAAGTGTGTGTTTATTTCTTAACTTTCCTATAGCATCAGGTTTTCTTACTTGTGTCTTCCTTTAAATTGTTCCCTTTGCCCCAGTTGCTGCTCTCCCCATCCTCCATCTCACTCCCTTATTGCATAATCTCCATTCCTTCTATGTAGGTCTCTGAAGGCTAGAACAAGTAATTGCCACATCTATTTTCCTTCATGCTCTATACATTAAAAATACTTAGACATTTTATGAATCCCTGTAACACTGACCATTTTATTTTACAGTTATTTGGTTACATATTCATCTTCCCTGATAGATCCTAAATGGGAAATGTATTTGTCTATCTTTTTATCTCATGTAATGCTGATTGCCTTGTACATGAAAGGCGCAATTAACTATTTGGTGTTATTATAGATTGTAATTGAAAAAGAGTCACTCTGTCTTGCCCATTGGATACTTGAATCTGAAGTAAAACTTAAGGGTGAGCACTGTCTTGTATCTCTCTATTTCTGTACACAAAATTACAGCAATGCTCTGCATGCATACATTTCCATGCTAATTATTATTTCCAATGGGAATTTAAATTTTTCTAAATTGTGTTTTGCCCTTGAAAATCATTCTGTGACTGTTTTGTGGTCAGTAGAGTGTATCTGGGCTATTCTATATACACAAATAAACTGAGTGACAGAGGGAGAGACCCTGATGCATATTGATCAAATGCTTTGAGTGGAGCTTGCACTCAGACACTTCACTACTGTGACTGAGTCTAACAACCTGACCTATACTTAGATTGATCTTTGTGTTTAAAACCTTGTCACAATTCAGGCTCACTGGTCACACAGCCTTGTGGCTTCCAAATGGTGGCCTAACAGAATCAATGTATTTATGGCACAGCACACTGGTACTTCCCATATTTGTAGTAACTGTGCCAGGTCAGGCTTCAGGGAATTTGTGTGCTGCTCTTGACCTTGTCTTGATGATAATACTATATTTCTTTCTTAGACACTGGATTCTCATCTTTCCTTTATTTTACAGGGTCACTTTTCCCAAGGAGATAATGAGAGCTGAGGTAATAGAACACACTACATCTGATATGTATATTTCAAATGAAAATAAGTTGGGATTTGAACGGGCTGGTTGAGAGAGAATTCTAGTCTCTGAACTATTTTTTTCTCTGGAAGTATGGAGGAATCCATTACCTTGGGTGAGAGAGCATCACTTCTGATCTTACAGCCCTCCTGTTCTTTCATACTCTGAGTCCTGCTCCTTGGGTTCTACTATGTGGTCTGACCTATTTTTTCTAGTTAGTATCAGCTTTTGTTCACCTCTCTGAAGAGACTCAGAGCTGGTACTGTCCTTTAACTTAGGCTACTCTGGTAACTGATAGTGATTTTTCCCCCCTTATCTTGGACAGCCTCCTCTATAAATCTCATTATGGCATTGGCCAGGAATTATTCTCCTTTGGGAAGCATCTTCTGTCCCTGTGTGCTAATATAAAGCGTACTATAGAAAACCAAACTGAAATAAGTTAAAGGCAGTTGACAAGTCTCTTTTTCAAAAAAGCAGATGAAATCCATTCTTCATTGAGATAGCAAAGGGGTAGAGAAATTATTATTGGCAATCTGGGGCAAAACTTGTGACAACTTGGGAGATATCTAGTAAAAATTAAAATGTAAGCGTAGGTGGATAATTTTTTTTCAAAAGTCCAATTATGTCTAATAGTTCCAATCCTGGGAATAAGGATAGTTAACATTTTAGAGCAAAATATATCTCATCATACTGTATTATGAGACTTTATTTTTAAACAATGAAGCAAATAGTCTGGTAATAGCTAGCAGGAGGGTGGTAAAGCAGCCATCCTCCAAAGAAAGACATTGATGAATCTCTTTTGGACCAAAATTTCATGCAGTTTTACCCACAAAGTATTTATGTCCATTTTGTTTTTTGCCTAGAAGTACCTGTAAATGATGAGGGAACATAAGAGGAAGGAGAAGAACAGGAAGTCTGCAGTGGAGCTTCCTCTCATGTCCAAATAAAGGTGGGAGCCCATTGGTTACTGGCTTTGGTGACAGCTTCAGAAAGTAGACAACTCCCAAAGGCAAGACCCATAGCTGATGATATCCAGATATCCCTTCCTTTAGTCACTTCCAAGGGACCAAAAGCACTTTCTGAGGGCCACTATCACTCCTTCTTGTGGTGTAGATTGTTTGAGCCAATGCTAAAAAATCCAGGAATAATCACAGCTTTCCAGGGTAGTGTCTAGAAAGAACTGTTCCCACCTTGAGATGAGTAAGGATGTGACTCCAACCAAATCTATGAAGTCTCTCTGTTTACAAGGCATCTGGTCAGAGGTTATCTCTGAGCCAAGGTCTAGGTTTTTTGGCTACAGTATTCAAGGAGCCCTTGATCATTACCCTGGAAAGAGAGGGAGATACTCATCTACCTCTCCTCTCTACAGAATCTGAGCCACCACATCGTAGCTCCATCTGTACACCCCTTTGCAGGAAGAGAACTGAAGTCTCTGAGCTCTGATGGGAGTGGGGCTTTGGGGAATGTGACCACAGGAATAGGAATGTGGTGAGCTGCTTGCCTCTCTTAGATGAGGATATTACCCGTTTCCAAAAGGGATGTCTTTTCTCAAAAAACTGATGCCTACTTGAAATCTCGGTCGTATTCAAAGTAGTCTATGTAGTTAACTGCCATTGTCACATTTGAGTTATCATTGATCGTTTCTTTTGAAATCAAGGACTATTTTAATGTTGCCCTTGCATGTGACATGAGGAACATCTGCAAACCAGTGATGAGTCCACTCTGTTGCCTCTGGCTGAGTTGTGCTCTCAGTAACATTAATTCCTTCCATTTATTTATTCACCAAAATGCCCCTAGTGCGCCTAATTAGTCTCTTTGCCATTAGCATTCTAAGGTTTGTGTACCTTCTCATCATACATGCACACGCGCGCGCGCGCGCACATACACACACACACACACAATCATAACTACATCCTAATTGCCAATATCACTTTATGGTTGATAAAAAGTATTCATCTAGTACTTGATGGACAGACTTTCTACAATTTATCCAGTATTTTCTCTCCTGCTCTACCTAGCTGTAGATCACTGACATCTCAAAAGTCAGGCTTTTCCTGGAGGAAGCATATTCTTTGTATTGGAACAACTTAGTTACCCTGCTGACTGTCTTATCTTACCCTATGGAATCCATGCAGTCTTTCAATGTTTCATTGGTGGATTGGTGTTAAGATAGTGGAGAAGTAGAAGCCAGTCTCTCTGAGAATGGAAGGTCTTTTTGCTTAGATACATTCATGACATGCGTATCCACATCTGCTCTTTGAAGCATCATGGGCAAAGGCGGAGAGGTCTATTCTCAGTCCCTAGAGGAATAAGGATGAATGTCTTATAAGATTAGTAATTTTTACATTCTACTCTTCCCAGGGTCAAGAAGAGAGAAAGTGGCAAGATTTCATTTAGGAATGAAAGGAGGAGGGTAAAGAAGCAAACAGGTAGAATTTTTATTAAGAGAAACATAAAATAGTTTTTTTAAAAAAATCCTTCTTTGATGTGCATACAATTAGAAGTCAACCAGGGTGCTTGCAGCTGTGTTTTTCTTCATTATCTTTTCATCTCTTGCATCCTCTTCTCTTTCTTAATTTATAAATCTTGAGGTATTTTGTATCCTAAATTAGTTCCAAGTAACACACACACAATCAATATTAGGATGAGAAACTGAGAAAGCATAGAGTTCATGTACACAGTATTCAGTGTTTCCAAATCAGAGCCCAACTGGTCTAGTCCAATCAATTCCAACCTATTTTAACAACTAGGATAAAACCTTCTATACATAACAGGGCACCTTGGGCCATAGGAAAGATAGTAAATTTGTTACAAGTGTACCTGAGATTCTTGGGCACTTTCAGTGGTCAGCGCATTTATGTTGGTTATTTCTTGATAGCAGGCAAAATAAATGGGTCAGAAAGAACAGTGAAGGGCCATTTCTTCAGAATTCTTAGCCTAATTGCCATGTTACAAAGTTGTGGCAGTTTCTGGCCTGGCTCAGCCTGTCATCCTTGGAGAAGGAGGGAGTTTCTAGGACCACCAACAGCCCCCTGAGGCCTCTACCACCATCAACCTGTGATACAATCTGAGTAAATCAAAGTACGATGGTACCTTGATTCACAAACCTAATTCTTTTCATGATCCTGGTCACCAAATTTGATCCATGATTCTGGTTGCAACCAAATTAATCATTGAACGAATTCTGTGACCAGAATCATGGAAAGAACTAAGTTGGTGAACCGAGGTACCACTGTACTTGGCATGTAGATATGGGATAATTAACCATAACCATTTCTCCAAATGGCCTCCTTTGATATGGAAATATGACGATTTTTAATTTTACAGATGAAAAGTTGCGGGACTGCAAAATTAGATAAGTCAAAGAAGTTATATTGAAATTTTTTGCCAGAACTATAACTTGTTGGAAATTTTAACTCATGGTCCAACATAGTAAGCAATACTGCCTGAATTGTGTACCTACCCTAAGTTTTCAACATGGAAAAAAGGAGAGCAAATTTGACACCAGAAAAGAAAGGATAGAAAATGTTCTGTAGTGAAGAAAAGAGTAAGATCAAATAAAAACATTTGCATTTTGTAGAGTAAGAAGCTGTGAATAAATTTTTTATAATTAAAAATTTTTGTAACACATAAACCACACAAATAAAAAGCTCAAGAAAAACCTGAGATGAAGAGTTTTTGTAAGTTGTTACCTGGGACAGGGAACTCCAGGGATTTGTTCAGAGTTGTCATGACACTCTGGCAGTGTTAGTTTGGATCAGCCAAACAGCAGGCAGTGAACCGGGCTACCCCAGTGGAGAACTTCTTAGATTCTTCTATGTATCTCCATGTCATTTAGTCAAGTTGAAATAGAGCAAGCCTGCTTCTAATATTAAAGTATGAATCAATTCTGGAAACATAAATAACAGAAAGTTCACTTAAACAATGAGTTTCCAAAGGAACAACCTATATCCCCCAGATCCATAATAAATAATCATTGGCTGCCTAAATCCTGAAGAAAGGAAACATGCTGACAATACTTGTAAGACCTTGGATTTTGCCTTCAAACTGTAATGGTAAACTCTATAATCATTTATAAACCAGGGAGTCCTGCAACTACTTTTTATTCAGCCCACCTGCTTGTTGATGTGTGGTTAACAGGAAACAATCCATCCTTCCAAAGAGGAGAGTATTTTTAGTTTGTGCCGCAGAAGCAATTTTGGTCCATTTACAGAGCATTCTGCTTCTATCAAGAACAATGAAAAGAGTATCTTAGCTTAACGTTGGCTTTCTGTTTCTTTGTTTTATTTTTTGATGACTTCATCGGTATCAAGGAAAGAAATAGGAAGATGGAAAATCCCTTTTCCCATCATTTTTACACTGCAGGATTTCCCAAATCCTGGTTCAGGACCCAATTCAGGAGAGGATATGATCAGAGGGAGAAGGTGACTTTTATTCCCGTGCATGGGGGAAGGGAGAATAGGCACTTGAATCTTCCTTAAGCTCAAAGTTTGGAGTCAAGTCAGTTGTAAATATCCTTTTTCTCTCCCTCTTTTGCCTCTGTTACTACAATAAGTGAAGAAAGAGGGACAGATTGTTCTACCTTGACACTATGATGACTCCACCTTTCTTATGAATATCATTATAGATGCCTGAATCATGATGCTCCTTAATGACAAGTAACAAGGCCAGCTGCCGATGAGTGCATGGAGTGTCTTATTTCCCATACTGACCATTATCTCTCCTGTGTTACAGCTATATTCGTGTAAAATACAAGGAAATAAGATTCATAGGGAAGTCAGGCATGGTGACACAAGCTCATAAAAGCACTCTGGGAGGCTGAGGCAGGAAAATCACAGGGTTGAGTCCAACCCTATCAACTTAGCAACTTGACAAGATTTTGTCTCAAAAATTAAAAAAAAAAATAAAGAGTGGAGGATGTCACTGAGTGTGAAGACCCTGGATTCCATCCCCAGTACTGCAAAAACAAACAAACAAATTATATAGATCCTAAAAGAATGAACAGGGAATCATTTAATTGAAATGACAAAGCTCTTGTGCTTAGTATTAAATTTTAAAGTAGAAATTAAAAAGACAACCTTAAACCCTTGCTGCCAACAGTACAGCTAAGGGAAGCATTAATGGAGAAAGTTTTAGAAAGGAAATTTATATCAGTACTTTCCTATTTTGAGTAGATTTTAGTGGGTCTGGGTGCTTAGGTATCCTGTGAAAAAGAAAAAGACCAAGTCAGTTTTGGAGCCTAAGACTCTCTCTGAAGCAATAGCAACCATTTCAGGTTAAACTTCCCACTGACTTTGTGGGAAGAATGTAATTTCCCTGATACTATGGTTTGATTTCTTCCCTTTGGTCATTAGTACCTGGGCAGCTCACACCTCTCTTTCCTTCTGTAGCTTACATGAAAGAATAATTCGTATAACCCTGTTTGGATAAAGCCTATTGGATGAAGCCAAATATCTGGATGGAGCTTACAAAATGGGCAAGAAATTCTTATCCCAGAGTTTCAACATTGCGCCACTGAAGAGAAGTCTCCTGGGGAAATTTGTGTGTCCAATAACTTGCAACCTAATCAAGAAAGTTGGTGGGTTTTTGAGCTTTACCAACTCTTTTGAGCCTTCACTGTCTTTCTTTCAATGAAATAAGCCATAGCATCATTGTTCTCTTCAATATCTTCTGCTCACCAATATGCTAGAGCTGCTTCTGTCTTCAGGGAGATGAATTAGACCAAGAACAAAATTACAATCTTCTGGGCCAGTTACAATGGTTGTCTGCTTTTTTTTTTTTTTTTTTTTTTTCCCATTGCCACATGGTGAAGAAATCTACCTGGTTATCACCAAACATCCTAGTGGCAAACTATGGAATGCAAATTCATGAAGAGTGAGTACAATCAGCATGTTGCATTTAATCTCAGTGGTCTTTGAGTATTGTATTATCTGTCCACGAACCACCTCTTCTTTGAGGCATTTTCCTCTCCTGGCAGCCATAATTCCAAGATGAATTTCAGTGGTTGGTGCGTGACAAAAAGGATATCTATACTAGGAAAGTGTCTAAAATACTTATGTTTTTAGCTATTCCAAAGTGGGTTTAATTGTTGAGAAAAGCTTTCCACATTTCTTGCATGGAAATTCTTCCTCATATCCCAGCCTTTTGGCAGCTTTCCTGGTTCCCATTCAATGCTTTGTTTCCTGTCCCCACTTTCTTTTCCTATTATGGATGAGTATGTTCCTTAAGCTGAATTCTTATCCAAACTGTTATATTGTTAAAAGAGGATCATAGTAATAATTTCTCATTTTTTTTAACTCAGAAAGATGGCTGGAGAAGAAAAACAATAATAAGTGAGCAAACAAGACCTTGTTCCCAGATGTTCCAACCCAAGGTCAAGTGTTGGGATAGTGAGTGTCCCCCAGTGAAAGCCTGTGGTTCTGCTCAAGGAGAAAGGTGTGCTCTAGAATATTAAGCAAGCTCTGTGAGAGTGTGCACAGGGGTTTTGGCCAAAATGTCTGTTGTGCCTTTGTAAGGTTTCTCTCTCTCTGGTCTCTCTCTCTCTCTCTCTCTCTCTCTCTCTCTCTCTCTCTCTCTTCCTGTCTTTCTGTCTCTCTCTAGCTTTCAAGGCAGAATCTGAGTGAGAGATAAAGAATGCATGGATTTTAGTTTGAGTGTGGCAGTGATCTAATACTATCCTCAGCTCTCCTTGGTCCCAGGTTCATCGGAAGCAAGTGTTTCTAAATATCTCAGGCAATGAGTCATTACAGTTAGTTTCTTAACCATTAATGGAATGTATCTTTTGGAACAAGAAAGAGAAATTAGAATGGGAAATAAATTCAGTGACAAGCAGACATAAAGCTTTGTTTTAAAACATGCTCTTTATTCATCAAGGTGAGAAATACCTAGAAACAAAGTGGGGAGCGATTTGGGGCTAAGAAAACAATAATGGTTGCATCCAGATGCTCTGGTTTACCTCTAGATTTGTCATTATCTATGAGGTCCAGCAGAAGGAGAAACTGCTGTCACTGACTGCTCCAAAATAGTGGTGGACTAACTTTAGAAAGAGACTTGGGCTTTCTTTTAGGAAAACACTGATAAGTGATGCAGCTTGACTCTTCAAAACTCATCCACCAAACCTTTAGGGCAGCTTCTCTTAAATGATTTCCATTCTCCAGTCAAGAATATTCAGATTAGAAGAGCCCCAGTATGATTATATTTGTGATTATATTTACTTCATTGGAGAAGCCAAAGGGTGCTGAGAAGAACAGAATGCAGCATATCAGAGAAATAGAGTGAGATTAGCTGAAACTTTTTTTTTGGTACAGTTTTGATATGATTTTGGACCACAAAGTTAGGTCACCTCTGAGAGAGTAAATGCCTTAAATAAAATTATATCTTCTCATTCCCAGTGAAAACATTGGGTTTCTAATCTGATTACTGTTTACTTCAGGAAAGGAAATTGGTAGATTTGATTACAAATAAGCATTTACAGATTAATTTAATCCAAACATATCAACATGGAATTTATTGACTCAGACGTGATCTTTTAAACTACCAAATGCCATTAATGGGTGGTAGATCATATGTTCTGAGCAGATCAGGAAGACTAAAACATTAAGTAATCTTCTCAGATATTGAGTCTAAATTCTACTGTAGCCATAAGGGATTTGAGAGGAATGCAACAAAGGAGGAAAGGGACAGAGACCAACTGGTGGATGAGAGTCTAAATTGTTAAAAAATAATAATAAATTCAAGGACAATGTTCACATGGAAAAAGGAGCATGGAAAGTGAGCTCTGTACTTGCCTTTAGAAATGTGGTTAAAGAATTTACCCAAATTTGTTCCTTTTGGGGGATTTTGGTTGCTTGGGTTTTGTTTAGTTTTTGGATTTTGCTCTTTTGTTTTTTTTTAGTGTTACTCTTACTTTTACTCTTACTTTAAGGGGATTTAACCTGTGGTTTCAGAGTCTATTTGGAGAGATGACTCATCCACGCAAGGGTATTAACTTATCCATGAATGGAAACACCATGCCAGGTTGTTCTAAGTGCTGGGGTACAAGCATAAACAACACTGGAGTTTATACATGGTTGAGAGGAAACAGAAAAAATCTCAAGTAAATACATCTTTGTAGTAAGTTTAAGATGTCTATTAGAAATCCAGATGGAAATGCCAGTTAGACAATTGGCTATGCAAACCAGGAGTTCTCAAAAGAGGTAGGGCCTGAAGGTGTATTTGGAATTTGTAAGCATTTTGACAACATTTGAAGCCATGAGATTGGACCTAGGGAATGAATACAGATGGAAGAGAATTCCCAGATTAATCCTTGGGAGAGGTTGGAGCCCCAGGAGAGGAAGTGCTAACCCCAGTAAGAATGGCCAGAAACAAATCAACTGCCACTACTGAATGAATAGAATCACTTGGTGACCTGGAAGAGAGTGTCTGGGGGACTGGGGGGATAGAAAATATAATGGGGATGGTTCAAAGGACAGTTGCAGGAGAAAAAGTAGTATCAGCATAAATAGGCAATCCTTCTTAGGATTTGTGTTGTAAAAATGATATAGAGATAGCAGTGGAGGAGTATGGTAGGTTCCAGGAGAAATATTTTTAAGATGGGAGAAATGGCCTATTTTATGTTGTCCAGAGAAATCCAGTAAAGAGGGAAAGTTGCTGATTCTTAGAGGGGACAATTGCTAGAGTAATGTCTTTGATGAGGTCAAATGGAATCAAATCCTATGTCATTGGTTTTTGGAGTCCAACTAGATGTTTTACAGGAATAGAAGAGAGATGCTTTCTTGGGTAAGAAGGTTGATAAATGTGGAACTATGCTTTTCTGATTGATGATTTTTTTCAGTAGTGAACTAATGGAGTTTATGAGCTAAGAGTGAGTATTGGGGTACAAGTATTGGAAGTTTAAGAAGAGAAGCCACTATGCATTAGGCATACAATCACTGAACAGGAAGAATGGAGATATGAAAAAATGTTGGAGACATGTTTGAGGTTCTTGGTCATGCATTTAAAGAAATTTAAGAAATATTCTTCCATTACACTCTGCTCAGATAGGGAATTAAGTTGAGGGTTTGAGTTTAACCAAGTGAATTCAGGGGAAGTAGTTGGAGTTGTGGAGTTAAAGTCAAGTGCAATGTAATAGTGATCATGATTAGCCATGGAATCTAAACAGGGTGAGGAGAAAACAGGAATTTTAAGGAGTGTGAAATATTGAAGAAGGCTAGGGCAGGCGACAGAAATAAAGGTAGGAGTTACCAAATTATTGACTCAGGATCCCTGAAAGAGTAATCTAGAAATTAGGAGCTGGGTCTGAAGCTGTGTACTTGGAGTTAGGATTGTGGAGGAGTTGAGGTTATTAAGAGAGAAGCTCTTTGGCTGCTGGTGTGGTGTGGTAGTGGGCGGAGTAAGGGAGGAAATGTTTATAGAAGGAGCAGAGCTCAAGGAACTGAGAGGCCAGAATATGGGAAGGATTGTTTACATAGCTACTGCAATCAACAAAAATGTTAACTTGTGCATGGTACAGGTGTATATTTTGACAGGAATTGGGGAGAGAAATTCTAGAATATTTCAACAATTGTATCAAGTAAGGTCAAACGGCTAAAATTGTCTGATGTGTTTCAAGCCAGATTTTATTGTTCTTGTGTGGTTTTTAAAGAAGGTGTGAAGATGGTCTGGAAAAGACTGTGATGAACAAGGAAGGGACCTATTCTAACTCCAGGCCCAGTGATTTGACCAGTGTGTGAGGGGTCATGCCTAACATTCAAGATGGCTACAGGGACCCTAGGGAAGAGCCAGAAGTGTGAAAGAAGATGAGGGTGTGTGACTGATGGCAAACCATGGGAAGGATTTGGGGATTTAGTAAGGGATGGGAAACAGGCTCAGATGGAAGATATATTTGATTGTTTGGGGGTGAAAGTCCTAGTGACAAGTGAAATTCAAGTGACATGGGTTTCTCATGTGCTAAGGAAAGCTCATGGGTGTTCCAGGTGGATTCTGATGGACTGAAGTGGTAAAGCTGTGAGCACTGGAGGTAGGGCTTTCCCAGCATCGTGGGGAACGCTAGTGCCTCATCTTCCATCTGATGTTTGCTTTTCTTAAGTTCCACCAAAAACACCACTGCCATCTCTGATGGGCGAGTTACCACATATGGTAATAAATGTCATTAAGTGTGGTCCTTTCTTGACACTGTGCTTTGATTATTTACCCTAGAAAGAACACATTTTCCCAGTAAATCTTGTCTTTTTCTATTTTAAAGGCTTCTACCTAAATTTGGCTCCATAGGGGAATCATAATTCTTTGTTCTTACTTACCTTATTCCTTGTTCATCTTTGAAAAAACACTAAAGGATTGGAAAGCAGCTTTGCTTCTGCCCAGTTCTGCCCAATGAAAGTTTCTTTTGACTAGTCATTTTTATTTAGCATTTTCTTTTGTAAGAGAAAGGAACAGTGAGACAGGAGCAATAGAAAATGAAAGTCTTCAAACCCCTTGGGAGATAGTTTTGAAAGATCAGGAGAGGATTTAGGGAAGAAAGGATTTTGAGTGTAGCTGAAAGAAAAGGGAACAAGTGAGGACTTCAGGGGAACTGCTGGAAAAAAAATAAGAAATTTGGCCAAGGGAGGCAAGGAAAAAAAAATGCCCACTGTGTAGCCATTTGGAGATTTAGTGAGAGCAAACTAGAGTGTGCCCCCAGGAGCATTCCCCATACTTTGGACACAAATGATGGGTTGACTCTGTTTAATTTCCTGTGCCCTTAGAAATCATAATTTGCAAAGAGACAGAGTTTGTTCAGCTATTTTTCATGGTCTAGTCTCCAAAACCCCACAGAATCTTGAACAGGGCATGAATGAGATCACAACACTGCTGCTGCTGGTTCAGCTTCTCTGTCCCACACCAACCTCCTTCTTTAGTGTGGTCACATCCTGCCTGGCACTTTCCCCCAAAGAAGCTAGTGTTCATCCTGGCATATCTAATGCCCTGTCTTGAGTTCCTGTATTGAAAGAGTATTACAACCAACTCAAGGGCTTATACCATGCTTTATGCACCAAGAACCAACTGAAGTCCATTTAGGAAGGCAGAGGGAAACGAAGGAAGCCAGAGATGATTTTGACATGGCCTCTCATTGCTTTCTGACCTGCAGGAACCCAAGCTTCCAAAAGTGAGCAGAAAACAACATAGCATCTATTTACCTGATACTTTCCTTGCTGCAGGCTATCTCCCACTGGGCTAACTGAGCATAACTATAAGTATTTGTGTGAAGTGGAAGCAAAAATGATAGAAGAGAGGGAATCTTCATCAGAGCTGTGTTACCAAGTGACCATCCCAGCATTCATATTTCCAAGTAGCCCTGATGTACATGGGAGCTTCTCAAGGGAGTTAGCTGGCATGTGACAATGGAGATCAGAGAAGAGACAGGAGAGGGCAAGAAGATCTTGTCCCTAGGGTAATCTCTTTTCCTACACTTGACAGGAGCCAGTGCTCCAGCAGTGTCATGATGCCACTTAGCCACAAGGACTGATACCTGTTTGGGTGTGTGCCTGTGTGCGTGCATGTGTGTGTGAGTGTGAGGGGCTGATGATGGAAGCAAAATACACATCCACAGTGGGTTGGATTGTATTCACAAAGCCGCATCCTCCCAAAGTCATACAGTGGAGGGGCAATGGTCACAGCTTTCCCCATGTGGAGTCCCCCTGCCCAGGGAAGCACAGACGACTCAGGCTTGCCTCCACTCTGTGAGGCCCCGAGCCCAACCTCCTCCTCAGGGGCTGGCTCGCCTTCCTCTTGACTCTCAGATCTCCAGCCCATCCACCTCCAAGTTCTTTTTTTTGTTTGTTTGTTTCCTTTTTTGTTTTCTGTAAATATATATTTCTTATTTTGGACATGCAGGGATCAATTGAGATTCTGGAGTGGGGGGGAGGGGCGGATGACTGGGTCTTTTAATTTTTTCCTTTCTTGGATTTTGGTGTTTGAACTTGAAAAAAATACTTACAAGTATATATATAAGCAAATGACTTACCTTTAAAAAAGAAATAAGTTGATTTCATTCTTTTGATTTATCTTGTTTCTCATTGGGGTTGGGTGGGGGTGGGGGGTCTTTTGGGTGGAGGGCTTTTTTGTGAGCTGTATAGATTTCCAGTTTGGACTTGTTCAAATGACGCAGGAACAAAAATTAAAATGAATTTAAAAAAAGACAACATAAAAACAAGAAAAACTTTGTGATGTATAAAAGCTGTAAATAGTCAAAGATTCTTTCTCTTTTCTAATGGCAAATTATTTCTGTCACTTTATATTCAAAAAATAAAGAAAACTACCACAAATTATCAGGGTAAAAAAAATCCAGAATCAGAGTTTTTTCTTGGTCTTTGTGCTTTATTTACTATAATTCAGAAAAAGTTCTTAAAGGTGCTGTTGGGGATGAACCCAGTTGGTTATGGCTGTCAGCGGCAGTCTGTACTGCAACTATAGCTGGGTTAGAAATCTGTTTCTACTAATGTAGAAGTGTCTTGGTTATGGGTTGGAAGAGTTTAAATGATTATTGGTCAAAAAGCAATGTTTTAAAGTTTCTGTTAAGATTATTTCTTAATTATCTAACTACCAATTGTTTTTTGTTTTCACTATAAAAAAATTTTAAATATATTCAAAGCTAGTTAGGAATGGTGTAACAAACTTCAAGTGTCCAGCACACAGCTTCAATAATCATCAAGTTGTATCAGTCTTATTTTCACATCTTTACTCAATCCTCCTATATCACCTTGAAATGGATCCCATAATTGTATCACTTCATCTTCATTTCAGTATATACTACCAAGAACTTTCAGTGTAGTCACAATGCCCCTGTGACATAAAACTTCAGCATTTTGATTGCTCTAATGCAAATATCAAAAGACCACACTACCTTCTGGCAACCTTCCCGTGACAAACATGCAGGAGATACAAGGTAGACTTTTCCTCTGTCATCTCCATCAAGAAATAGCACTAAAGGATTCTAGAGAATTCTGTTTTCTTCACTTTATTGCTTTACTTGGAATTATTAATTTTTAAAATTTTATTTTTTATTAGTACATATTTGTGATGCATAATGAATGCATTCATAGTGGGAAATTGATTTGTATACATGTTGCATCTTAATCCTTTTTACTCCCTTTTCCCCTCCATTTTCTTCCCTCCCTACATCCTCAAATTTACTTGTCATTTATATTTAAGAACAAGTCTTTTTTGTGCTGTTATTTTATTAAAAAAAAAAGTTTAAAGGTGATACTATATTGTAGGATTCCAAATTTTTGTGTGTGTGATTTAAGAAAGAAGTGTCTAGCCCCATTAGAGAAATTCAAGGTTTGTAAAATATTTTGAAGAAGTCCCCTCCTTTCAAAACACACATGTTCATTGCTTAGTCAGACTGATTGACATGGATCCTCAAATATTAATAGATATCAAGTAACAACATATTAGGTGCTGTAGAATGAATATACACTAGTTCAAGAGAACTTCATAGTTCATTTGTTAAGCTCACCAAACCAACCCAGAAGGGGTAGAATGAAGGTAACTTTAAGTTCATATTACAAAATTTTAAGGTTTTTTTTTCAAACATAAATCAAATAGGGTCAGTCTACAGAACTGCTTACTTTTTCTTAAATGTATCTTGAATCTATAGGCTCATCATTGAATTTTTTATGTTTTCCCTGAAATGTATTTGTTAAAGAAGTGGAACATTTTATCCTATGGTGGTTCTCTAGCTCACTTTTGTTAGTTGACTTCCCACATTCCTGCTTAACATATGCTTCTGTCCTCTGTATTTCCCAGAAATTGGTAATTGATTTACTCTTTAATGCATACTTTAATTAGTTGGAGGTTAAAGAAAGTGAAAACCAGCCCTTGTTTTAACCAACAAAGTGCATTTACAAGAATTAACCAGTCCTATACCAGGTGTCTTGCAATTGGACAACAGTCAAAGGCATTGAGTCACAAGGCCACTGAGCTCCTCACACACCCAAGACAAGAAACAAAGAGACAAGAAGCTCTCCACCCTGTTTTGAGCTACTGCATTTATCTGAATGGTGGTTCCCCCTTTATAGTTCTTGTTCTGTCACTGGTTTTATATGAAGATGCAGAATGATTTCTTTTTGGATATCTTAATTCTAAATTATCCAAGGTAAATGATAGCATCTCTTTTTTTTAGCTGTTGCTAGTGATAAAATAGCACAGAGTTATCTAGCTTTCCAATTGCCAATCATAAAACACATTCCATTATTCCATTATCACTTTATTCAGACTGACATGTTCACCTGTAATCCTAGTACCAGAAGGGCAG
Organism: Dasyprocta punctata; assembly: GCA_004363535.1. Lineage (NCBI taxonomy): Eukaryota > Metazoa > Chordata > Mammalia > Rodentia > Dasyproctidae > Dasyprocta > Dasyprocta punctata. The sequence goes on along the minus strand of RJWM01002956.1, from coordinate 34,639 downwards.
TATAGAGACCAGTTAGTAGGAACCCATTTTAGATCCTTAGGGAATCCATATGTTGCCCAAAAGAAGTAAGCCCTGCTAATCCATGCTTTGGAGCATCTTCCAACAACTGTTAGCTCTTTGAAACCATTGTCTCAGAGAGATTTTCTGCCATCTTTCTGCTATATTTTACTCTGTACAGAAGGAAACAAAAGACTCATTTTTCACTGAAACATAAATTTACAGTTCTTTCTATGGGTAGTAATTCCCTTTGCACCTAGAGCTACATCTTTAAAACCTGAACTGTATGCATGTTCTGCACACCTTTGTGTCCTACAGTATGGGACCATCAGAAAGGCCAAGAAGCACTTACTTACATTCATCCCTGTCAGCCATCTGTGCCAGGAAGGTGCACCCACTGATCTCCTTTCCCTGTATACATCATTTGGTCTGAAAACAGTTGTCCCTCCGTTTCTGTGAGTGATTGACTTCAGAGCCCCTCCCATCACAAAACCCATAGATGTTCAAGTTTCCTACATAAAATGCTATGGTATTTACATAGAACCTACTCACATACTACCATGTAATTTAAATTATCTCCAGATTACTTTTAATACCTAATATCATGTAAGTGTTATATAAATAATGATTGCATTGTTTTGTTTAGGGAGTAGTGATAAGAAAATAAGGTCTGTACATATTCAGCACAGATGCAATGTTTTTCAAATATTTTTGATCTGTGATGGGTTCAATCTATGGATGTGAAACCTGCAGACACAGAGAGTTTATGTCTTTTCTATTTTATAAGCACAAAGTAATCCTTTCATAAATATGAACTGTTTTCTGGAAGCAACTTCCTTGAAGAATTTTAGAACGATCAGGACAATGAGAAAGGTGACTGGAAACATGATTCTGAGACAGTATGGGAAGCTGTCAAAAACATTCTGAATCTTTAGTTTGGGATCTTCAATGAGTCATTTAACTTCAATAGGCTTCTGCTTTCTTTCCTCTAATCCTAGCTGTCAATCTGCCTCTACTCCCTCCACAAAGGCTACCTTGAGCCGAATGTCTCATTGCATACTGGAGACACCTGGATATCTCTCTAATGCTGATGCATGAGTCTCATTTCTCAAAGATTCTAATTCAGTTGTTCTGGGGGGTAGCTTAGGCCCAACAAGATGGTTTAAAACTTCCCTGGGTGATTTGAATATACAGTTAGTGAACACCAGTGCATTTGGGGTAAAGGGGAGGGATCACACACCTACCTCTAATTCAGCTCTATACTGTAGTTACTGTTTGTTTTAACTTTCAGTATCTCTATGGATGACTGCTCACTTCATGGTTAGCCATCACTGGTAACAAACACCTGGACCCCTTTTCTCCTCCATTTAGAGTTGTAGAATAAGCATAAGAAAGGCTCAATGAACTGTTCCAGCTCAGATCCAAATCTTACCACAATACATAGTTAGACATGGTTAGACAAAGACACACAGGCAAGTTAATCTACCCAACAGAAATCTACACATAAATTTCAAATTTGGTGGGGACATTAAATGTGACTATTCCAATGATACTGGGATGTAAATCAAGAAGTAAACCTATTATAAGAGGTTAGTGCATGAGTATAATTCCTCAACTTACTCTCCAATTTAGAATCTATGATAGTCTGAGGATACACACCTTTTTGCAGCTTTTCATAGCTTGTATCTTGCTTCTCCATTCCCTTCATTCCTGGAAGTAGGTGCACAGTGATGTTCTCTGCCTGGAAATTAGTCCCTCCCTCCCCTTCTTCCAGGAATGTCCTAAGTCACTGTAATTACCCCCATGTATGTGCCCCATAATCTGAATGCTTTACACTGATTTGACATCATAGGGGGCTTAGTCAGGGAAAAGGGCAAACATGAGCTCTGGCCCTCTGCATCCAGTCTTTAGGTTGTTCCATGAGAGTAAGGGGCTTGTTTTTCCTGATTAGCCAGTACACACTTCTGGTATCATCCAATAATAGAATCTGAACTCAAAAATTGGTGTATTTAGATTTCAACGCTTTTACTCAGTATCTGCTCCCCAGGTTAGTGTAGTCCCAGTCATTTCTCCTGACCATTTGTGTCTGAAGAACTTTTCCTTCCCTTGCCTTCCCACAATACACATAGGCACACACATTCATGCATGCACACACAGGCGCACTGCATCTTCCCTCCTAATGACTGCAGCACCATGGACAGTTGCATCTCCACCAATGAAATAACATGATGGCTTCTGTTTTTCCTCCTCTTCCCTGTCTATGCACCGAGAAGTTCTCACCCTCAAATTACAAAACGATCCCATATGAGGCTGCCTACACCATTCATCTGCCCTAAATGTCATGCTGCTTCTCTCTATTTCACCTAATCTTGCAGAACAGATTAATTTTTGTATAGATCCTTCCCTAATCCTTGTACACACAGCATTGTGATTATTTCTCTTTTCCAAAACACTTTCCAGAAACTAGAGGAGAGAATATTTTTCCTTGAATTTATACCTCATGGAAGTTATCATTTAATGTGGATCTACTCTATCTCAGGCCCTTTCATTCATTGTCTCATGGAGTCTTCCTAATAACCCCATCTTTTGAATGCTATTATTGAGATTTGAAGAGGTTAATCAACTTGCTCAAAGCCTCACAGACACCAAATGAAAGATGAGATGTTGAACACTAGCGAGGCTGATCCCCAATGCCAGACTCTTATCCCTAAGTGAAATAGGCTTTCACATTGACTGGAGTCATTTAGAAAATGGATGTGAAGCTATTCCGCAATTGTAAAGTACTTGAGAATAAATGTAATGTGAAGTCATTATGTCTAGCAATACCTCCATATTAACTCACTTCTTTCTGATGCTCAGCAATTAGTTACTTATACTTTGGCACCCAATCTTGAAAAACCATGTCCCTTTTATACCATGCAGATTTTACTTTATTTGAAAATGTCACTGGTTGGCCATTCTGAGAATGCCATTTAAAAGGGTCTTGGCAAGTAAAAATACCACCACCTCTGTTACCAAAATATTATCTTTTACAAACTTAATAATTAGCAACATGTGATAAACATCCCAACTATACTATCTCATTTGTTTTTCCCCATAATGCTGGGACAAATCCTGTTTCCCTTCTACCTCTCATTTTGCAGAGAAAGAAATCATGATTTAACAAGGTAACCACTAGCCTGGGTTAGTAGGGGTGAGACCGAGCTGTCTTTCCCAGAATGTTTCCATTTGAAGGCCCCCACTGAAGGCCTTCAGTGCCTCCACATGTGATTCCTTTCAAGAAGCCTTACTTCTTGCAAATCTGGTGCACAGATTTTCAACTCTGGCTACATATTAGAATTGCTTTAGGAGATTTTGAAAATGTCACTGCTACTGAATAGTTAGTAAAAATGCATTGGTTCATGCTAAAATAGAGCCAAGACTGGGCCCAAATAATGTCCTTTAATGGAAGAAAGTAAAATCAGGGCCAAGAGAAGGGAAAGAGATTGGTGCAAATTTCCAAAGCTTGATGAATGCAGAGGGCTCATGGCTAAATATATAAAATTCAGACATTTTTTTTTACCCTGTTATGTTGTGTATGGGTGAGTCCATTACTAATCTGTGGCCTCAAAGTTCCAAACATGCACCATCCTCTTTGCCTTTTGCTGGATACCAAGCTGGATGCCCCTGGCATTCTGAATCCCTTGCCAGCCACAGGTTGTTAGCTCTGGCCACAGAGAGCACGGTGAGGGGTGGGGGGTGGCTGGAGGCAGTTGGAGGAGGATGGGGGCTCGGTTTTGTCTACAAGTCAACCTCTGCTTTGAGCAGCTGACCCTGAATCATTCCTCACCCTGGCACCAGTACCCCATCCCAGGATAACTGTCACCCAGATCCTCAAGGTAAAGCAGCCCTGGCTGTGATCCAGTGGTTGAATCTCAAATTGCAGGGCTGTCCAAGACCTCCTAAATTCTTTTTCCTCAGTTTGTTCTTTTTCTCTGCAGTTTATCTCTGTATAATAGCTAAAAGTTCTCTTTCAGAAAAGATACAGTAAACAATTTCCTTGTAAACAATTCCCTAAGTGAAATTTTCTCTGCAGTGGTATTGCACTGGTCGGTTTCCTCACTGGCTGCAGTATGCACTGGGTTTCCTGTAAAACTTTTGAACAATGAATGCCCTTCACACTCCTGCTCCCAGACCACCACGCGAGCATGGAGGAAAAGTTCCTTTTTTCAACCAATGCAGGGAGTTATACTCCTGGAAACAAATCTCATGGGTGTGAAAGGAATAAGAGTATCTACTCCCTTACTGGTGATTTAAGAAAAGGTTCCATGAGCTGTGGGATTATTTCTTCTCTGACAGTTAATAATGGACTATATTTTGCTTTCATAGGCATATCACAATGGTAGGTGAACTCCACTTAATTAATTTGTAACCTGCATATAATGAGGAGACATTATTTCCTGACAACTTTATAGAGATGATTATATTTACATAAGATTAGTTACATAATGTATAATGTGTCACTTATTTTTCACATTATTTAATAGCAACATAATGTATACAAGTAGATGTATACAAGTAGATGTCATTGTTTTATTTACTCTGGCAATTGTGGTGACAGTATAGGAAAGATAAGGAAGTCTTATTTTGTCAGTCTCTTTTTTTCTAAGGATAAACACTGGCCGGTTTTCATAAAGTTAGTCTGCTATAATTTAACAACTATCACAAAGGCCTGCACAGTCTGTGAAGATGATTCCAGTACAGGGTCTTTGTGAAGATTCTAGGGAAAGAGTTTCCACTTCTCTTCACTCATTCATTTAGTCAAATATTTACTTAGTGTCTATCATATGCCAGACATTTTCATGAGTTCAAGACACAACACATTGCAAAACAGAAAGTCCTGCCCTCAAAGAGCATTCTGCTAGTGCTTCCATGAGAAGAGGCTTGGAAGATTACATATGGCCCCAAACATGGAGATTGGATCCTACCAAGGTGGCCACAAACACTTAAGATTAGAACCAGTTACTTATTCCAGGAAGTATAGCTATGGTTGTGCTAGTTCCAGTGGAAGAGATTAGGGGTCTGGATGGGTATATTAATTCCTCTTCAGAGAAGGTAGTACTCATTTAGCCTGATTCATTTTGAGGAATGACTCCACAACAGATTATGGAAAGCCACACTTAAATTGCAATGAGTATAGACACACTTATCTGTAAGAGTATAATGAAACCCTGCATGGTGGCGCACACCTGTAGTCCCAGCATTCTGGGTGGCTGAAGCAGGAGAATTATAACTTTGAGCCCATACTGGGAAACTTAGCAAGACTCTGTCCCAAAATTTAAAAAAATATAATAATTTTAAAGCATTAAGTATGTAGTTCATCACTAAGACTCTGGGTTTAACCCTCAGTACACACACACACATACACACACACAGGGTGTATCAAGCTCTGGAATTAGAGGGAAGGAAGGAAGAGACAGAAAGAGGTACAGGGAACAGAAATTGCTTCCATACAATTATCTTTTTAACTTTCATAATATCTGTGGCAGTTAGATAGGAAGACAGTGTAATCATGTTATAGAAGAAAAAGTAAGAAGCTACATTTCCAAGGTCATGCAGTCAGAAAGAAGGGGATCCCAGGATTTCCAAGCCCAGTGTTCTCTCTATTGCCTCTTGCTCCCTTCATGATGATAGGCATAGGTAATTGCAGAAATCCATGAGGAGAAAGATGTATCATGAGGTGATGAGGATGATGTGGCAGATGAGAAGATAAAATGGGACCCAATACAGAAACAGACACACACCCTTCCTTATGACTTTGATTTAGTCATTGTTACTAACCTTCCAGGTGAAGAAAACAACTTGACAGATCCTTTCTAAACATATAACAGCAAGAAACGAGTTGCACAAAACCACGAAACTTGCTCTGGCTCCCCTTGCTTTCCCATCCAAGTGTCAGAACACCAATGGCTAGTTGCACAGAGGGACCGGAGGAAATGGCAAGGGGAGAGTTGTAGTTCAGTCACATTTCCGGCTGCTCCACAGTCTGATTTCCCATGGAGCTGAACCTATCTCAGGAAAACTGAGACTTCCCATGGAGCCCCTGATTTCACGGTGTCCCTCTCCTCCCCTCCTGCTAAGTTAACAAACGTAGATGTTTTCTTCGGGACAGAAAACTGTACCAGATTCCTGGCTGAGGCACTTCCCAGCCATGACCTCCTGGTATTTCATGCTCCAAACCATCTCTCCCACATTATTCTACGAATCACTGTTATTTAAATGCAAAAGAAAAATGAACGAGGGAAACTCTTGGCTGCCATGAAGCTACAAAGGAATCCATATCACACTTACCAAAGCAGTTGTGGCCTCTGGAAGACTCTCATGTCACACTGACTACCAAACACTTGTACTCTAATTAACAGCAAGGGAAACTCTTAGATCACCCCAGCACTATTGCTCTGATGCCCTGAAATTCCTTGTATAGGCTCTGGCCATGGTTGGCCTTTGTCTTCAAGGGTCACCGTTGAAGATAAAGGCCAACCATCACAGAAACAGGATTCAAAAGAGATAATGAAAATTATTGAGAACGGAAGGCAGGAACTTACTTGGTGAGATGGTTTAGATCTAAATTGTCTCCAAAAGTCTCAGGTATTCAGAGGTGGGGCTTTTGGGAAGTGATTGGATCATGGAGACTCCTCATCAGTGGGTCAATGCGTTGATACATTAATGTCTGAACGTGCTGTTAGGAGATGGGGCCTGGCTGGAGGTGGGCCACTAGGGATGGGACCTGGAAGGGTGTGTCGTTGTCTCCAGATCCTCCTCCTTTCTCTGCTTCTTGGCTCCATGAGTTGAGCATTTTTCCTCGACCATACCCTTCCACCATGCTGTTTCTGCATTGGAGCCAGCCAATCATGGGCTGAACCCTCTGAAACATAATCCAGATTAAATCTTGCCTCCTTTAAATTGTGGAGGCCAGGTATTTTGTCCCAGTGACAGGAAAGCTGACTAATATACTACAGCAGACAGGCCTTCTCAAGAGAGTTTGGGAAAGGGAGTGAATGCTTTGCTATACAAATTTGTGAGGATTGGCAGAAAGGAGGGTAGAGAGACCCAAATATAGATAAAGACACATACCCTTCCCTGTGATTAAGTTACCATCTCAGCAACAGAACAAAATAAACACATAGAAACCCAAATCTTCCTTTCCTTTGCTACATGACTCTCAATATCCAGCTTGGGTCAAGTCTCTATTTTTGATTCAAACCTTTCTCTTCGTCCTTAGTTTTCTTCTCTAACCTGCTTCAGGCTTAACTCCCTCACCCTGGCGAGAGCACCCCCAGGAAGGAAGATGACAAGAGCTCTCCCGAATGGCATGATCAGCCAGACACTATGACCTCAGGGGAGTGTTGTCTGTCTGCGTTGGTGCAGCCTGTCACCCTTACTTGCCTAGGAGGATGCCAAACCAGTTCTTGCCTCCAAATACTCATTCCTGGAGTGCTGACTCCTGAAAACCCAGAGAGCCCTTCCTGAACCCGGAGCCTGTGTCAAACTTAATGGGACTTCAGGAAAGATCCTGAGGCCTCTCAACCTTGCTTCTCTGCCTGTGAAGCCTGGACCCATGTTCTCCTTCAGTCTGTATTAACTTCCTCAGCTGCCCTGCCAGTTAGATTAGAGTTTTGCTTTTCAGAGTCAGAGTCATGAAATGTTTACCGTCTCTTTCCATCTCTACAGCAAAGGGCCAAAAGCTTGGCTGCCTTGCCTCCTGGGGGACAGGCATAAGCACTGTGCTGTGCGTTTCCATATCACAGCAGTAACTGCGTTCACCTGGGGTCCGGGTCCCTGCAGGTGGCATTCAATCCATAATAATTCCCTGTGCTTTACCCAATTACTCAAAGTCAATAGGTCCAGTGCACACTCAAAGCACAGCCCTTGCAATTTAGATGCCACAGGTAGCTTCATGTTTGGATGGTAGAGAAAGGGAAAATAAAAACCTTGCCTTGCTCAGGCCCCAGCAGTGTCCCAGCATCCTGGAGTGTCACAGTTTGTGTCTCTTGGTCCCATTTAGTGCCCTTTCTTTCCTCTCACAAACGCAAGACCTTCCCTAGTGGAGCCTGGCAGGGGTGGATCATCTGCACAGGGACACAGCAGAGCCACTGAGGGCCAACAGCAAGAAAAAGGGGCACATAAAGGAAACAGAAAGGCAGGCGGGAACACTCACAGGGAGCATGTAATTCCATCAGCTGGAATCTGGCCTGATCCCGAGATCACTCCGCTCCTCCCCTCCTCACCTTCCTAATAGCACAGCAGGACCTTAGTAACATTTCCGATGTAATAACCACTTGATGTGCACAGACCCACTGCGTTTCCACTGCAGTCGCTTTTAGGCCAGGAGTTCAATGCCCAGGACAAATTTTGTCATCAGTCTTTCATGTTGCAGAGCATGTTGTTGAAAATCAACATTACCCACTTTCAACAGATTTACTTGAATATCTTAGTTCCAGGACTTTCCTACTCAACGTGAGGGTGAGCACTGCTCCAGCCCCTCTGCATCTGTGAATTCCCCTACCACTGCCATTCTCAAGCTCAAAACCAAGGTTAAATTTGACTGTCCCTACTCCCCACCCTATTATAAATCAGCTGCCAAATCCTAGCAAGCCTATCCCCAGAATGTGTGTAAATACCTGCTCCCATCTGCGTCAGGCTCTCCTTCCCTCTGCCAGGAAGGATCTTTTCCTTTCAGAACTCCCCATGGCCATCCATCCTTCAGATTGGCTAGGGTCACTGTGGTTAGGGTAGAGTGTCATCCTGACTGACTCTGGGATCTGTTCTGGGGATTGACAGAGCACACTTCTGGGTGTGTCTGGGTAGGGCATGGAGGCGTGGCCCTGGGGTCTTTGGTCCCTTGCTCCTTCCTCTCTGGCACTCCTCTTCTGCTCACTTCCCAGTCACCATGGACTAGGCAGCTGTGCTGGACCACAGCCTTCCACCATGATGTCACTGCCTTGGAGACAGCCAACTAGAACTTAGTCAAATTAAACCTCTTCTCCTTTAAACTGTGGGTGTTGGGTATCATGTGGAGCAGCAATTGGAATGCCGATATAATACAGTGACTTCTTTGTAGCACACCACAACCCTGGCACCCAGCCCACCATGGATCTCCACCACCTCTAAATGGGTGTGAATACTTCCCTGCCATCACACCAACACCAAGACTCCCAGCTGTACTCCTGCTGCCCCATGGCATGCCACCTCAAAGGTCACCTTCTTGAAATCCTTTTCAGTCACTTTAACAACGTGACTTTTTCTTCCTTTGATGTCTACCTCCTCTCTCATACTACTTGTTTCCTACTTGGTCCCCAGAGCATAAGAGGGGAAGGGCCTGATCATAAAGACATTTCTATCCTCAGGGGCTCAGCACAGTTTACCAAATTAAATATTAGGTAAAATATATATACATATATATATATATAATTTCTATATATCTTCATTTTCCCTTTCCATCTTTTCCTTTCTTTAATTCAGCAAATATTGGAGCATCTCCCAAATGCCAGGTAAAGTCTCACAACTGAAGGTATACAACACTGATCGGTCCCTTCCGTAGCGGAGCTTAAGATCTAGAAAGGGAAGGCAAGTGAATTAAAAAGAAAAGAAGAAGAGGAAGAGGAAGAGGAAGAAGAAGAAGAAGAAGAGGAGGAGGAGGAGGAGGAGGAAGAAGCGGAAGAAGAAGATAGTAAAATTTAGTGTGCTAAATGGTAATTAATGCTATAAAGAAAAGTAAAACAGAAGTAAAGGAAGAGAGTTCAGGGCGGTGGCCAGGGAGGCCTCAGGGAGGGAGCTGCATGCACATCTTGGGCAGAAGCCCTGTACACAGAAGGACAAGGCAGTGCAAAACCTCAGGGGAGGACTAATGTACAATGTGCTGGAGAAAGGTAAGAAGGATGAGAAATTATACATGTAATATTCCTATATTTAACCTTCTGTCTTTGCCAACTTCTAACCCAGAAGCTCACTGTGATGCCAGACACCACCATGGCAAACAGCATCAATCAGAAGAGAGGTATCCAGCCTTAGAGGGCAGAGCCGACACCCCTTAGTCTAATGAAGGGCAGTGTACACACACATAAACTTAAGAGACCACAGTGTAGCTGTGTCCGACAGAATGACAGAAGCAGTGCGGCCACACCAGCAAGGACCACACTGCTGCTGGATTATCATGCTGACATCATGCAGGGGCTGAATCTTCGGTTTCTTCTTGGCTTTATGAAAGAAAGGCCTGCTCTGCTGTGTTTCTCCTGCCCTTTGCCTTATCTGAATGTGTCTTCATTTTCATTGCCATTTGGTTCCAGGTCATACATCACTTCCAAAAAAGGTCCAGTCTAGCACAAAGAAAAGAATTCTCCTCAGTGCCCCATGTTACCAGGTTAATCTGTCTAGGATTTCTAAGTTGGCAGTCATGGAAATGTTGCTAGACAAGCAAGTGGCTCTACGTGGCTTTGAAGGAACAGTGCCATTTAGTTTTAAGGATTCCTGTCTGGTCTTCAGTATAGAACTACATGTCAGTTTTCCACCTCAGTGCAGCATCCAAAATAAGGATTTCTCACCTTACTAGGATTTTGGTCTTGATGGAAAAGTAGGCTTTCAGCATTTTCCTATTTGCCTTCATAATAGCAATATTCAAAATAACAACCAAGAGGAAGCCTACGCATTTATACAATTTTCACCATGCTGTAGGGCAGGGAGTAACTATTGTCACCCCATTTTATAAATGAGGAATTGATAAGTAAATGACCATAAACTACTATGGTTTCTTGTGGTTCTTTGTATTTGTCATTTTCAGGTAAGCAACAAATAAGAATATGCTAGTGCATTACTACAGATGAGAAAAACATTTATCGAGCACTCACTGTGTGCCAGGAAGTGGATTAGGAGCTTTTCATTTTCAGGTGTAATCCTACAGTAATACCACAATATAGGTATCAATCTTGTCTTCCCGAGAAGGAAGCTCAAAGGTTTAGGGATTTTTCCAAAGTTACATAGCCAGTCGGTGTCAAGAGTGGGATTCAGGTCTGCCTTGACTCTACACTTTTTGTGCTCCTGCTCCTGAATCTGGAGAAGACAGGCACAATGTGGATGTGCAGGGCATTGAAATTTCAGGTTGATATGAGAAACAAAGAGTTGGAACTGTGGAATAAATATCCAGCCTAGTGACAGGACCGCTTCCCTTGGAATGTGCCAACGGCTCACTTCTTCCCTGGCTGGGCCAGGCGGCCTAAATCCAGAAACAGCTTGAGAAGGCAGTGGAAAGTAAAGGAGCACGGGTGATTATGATCACAGACACCTTCTCTCACTTCCCTAGTCTGGCTGAGGAGCCAACGCTGTGGGCAGCTGTCTACCCATGATATCCCCCAGGCCTCCAGGTTCCCTGAGGTCATCATACTACAGATTATGTTTCTCCTCATTTTTTCCTATGTGTGCAAACCAGCTAGGCCTCTCCCATCCTGAGAAATGCCCTCTTTAATCATGGATCTGCTTTTAGCTGTAATCAGGACTCTTTTAATTGCTCTCTTAAACACATCTCTGGAAAAAAAAAACAGTCCAAAGTCTACTTAACATAGTTAACATTTATTGAGAGATAATTAGGTGTCACACACTGAGCCAAGTGGCTGCTCACAGCTACCCAGTGACATCAGCAGCGCTGTCATCACAACATCTAATGGGTAGTAAACTGAGACTAACTTCAATTAAATTATTTCTCAAAGCCACACAAGAAAGAAGTGACAGACTCAGGATTCAATCCCAGGTGAACTGTGAACGTAAGTTTTGCAAGAAAAAGGATTATTCTTGTTTTGCTCACTGATGTATCCCTGGGGCTTGTTCAAGTGCTCAAGACAGAGTGAGTGCTCAATCCATGTCAGATGAACAAATGAAACGGGCACCAGGGGCACCAGGGTTTCCTGTGATCATGGTGCTATGCGGCCCTGTCCTGGGCTGCAGTCCTATTCCCTCTGCTCCATTTCCCATTCAACTCTGCTGCTTTCCCATTCTTCCTTTAGCATTCCTGTTCCCTCCTGCTGCTGTTCCTATTCCCCCACCCCAATGCCCACTCCCACTCCCTTGTTATTTCCCATCCCCCACCCCTGCTTCATTTCCCATGGTCCTCTGCTCCATTCTCATTCCCTTCTCCTGTTTCTTTTTTTTGCTACTGCAATAACTATGCTGCCTGTCTAGGACCACACACTTTGTCCTTCCTGAACTTGCCAGCAAACACTGTCCAGGTTTGCACTATTCTATTTGACACTGTTGAAAAGTCCTTGTTGAAATTCTTTCCTTTTTGATATCCACAATGGCAATCAGTCCCAATTCTTTTTCAACCTCTCTGTCCAATACTTTCAGGAATTTTCTAAAAGTGTGCTCCTCTTCTTTGGCCCATCTCTTAAGCTCAGTGCTACCTCGTTTAGCCCTCTTATTTTTACAGCATGCACACACCCATTTACACATAATGCTTCCACGACCAACTGGAACCTGCAACTTTGCAAATCCATACCTGTAATCAGAAACATGCCTGAACTCTAGAATAACTGCCTGCTTGTAGTGTGCCACACCGAGATGTCTCTTGGTGGTCTCAAATGCAGCCTTCTAAAATAAAATGTATTAGTCTGCCTTCATGACGTGCTCATTTCTCCTTCAGTCCCTGTCTTGGAAAACTGCAGTACCGTCTGCCTGGATCCCTAAAGCAGAAACTGGATCCACTGCCTGATTGGCACAGCCAGCAATTCCTGTGCACTCCACTGCCTGCAGATCTCTCAATCTGCACCGCATCTTCCCTGCAGTTCCCACATTGCCTGTCCTGTCTCACCACCCCTCCTACACAAGGCCCGCGCTGTCTTAAACACTACACTGGCTGTGTTGCGCAACTGCCAGACCCTCTTTCATAGCTTCCCGTCACTGAAAGATGAAATGCAAACTCCTGGTAGGGCACAAAATCTTCATAGTCAACATCGCTCACTTTCCCTGCCTCATGTCTCAAGGATCCTGTGCAAGCACCACGCAGTCCACTTCAGGTGGATTTTGTCAAATATATCGTGATTTTTCCTTGGCACATGTTTTCATCCACTTGAAACATCTTCCCACCTCCCACCCCACCCCTGCCTCTCCAGCTCCTCCTTCCCTGTGAAATCCTTTTCCCTCATCAAGCTCAGCCCTGGCATCCTTGCCCAGTTGATGCCCTCCCTGACCCTGTTTCCTCCACACAATGAAAGGTGCCCTCTCTTTGTCCTCCCATGTGGCTCAAGAAGTTTTCCTTCAGGGCACCGGGACACAGTTTTAAATTCAAGGCAGAGTCCAGCATGAAAACCAAGCACAGTGCTTAACATTCAGATTTAATAAACTTTTTCCAAATAAATGTGTTGGTAAAATGGTAACTGAGGGAAGGCATGAACAAGAAAAACTGAATTCAGGCGTCTACTTACTGTGAAGTTGCTCAGTGTGGTACAAGCGAGATGAATTCCTTGGATGGAAGAGAAATTGCCTCAGAGAGAAGCTGACTTCTCTGAACTTAATTATGTTTCTTTTTCAATTAGAATTGTCTTAACTAATCCTCCAGCAATTCTGTAGCTCGGTTACTTATAACTCTGAAGGGAATATGTCATTTAACTTATGCTCAACACTCAGTAATTAAACTGCAGCTTCAGTGGGTGTTATTTCCTGGGCACACCAGTTAGAGTAGTGATTTTTTTTTAAAGATATGAAAATTTGAACCAGTGATTTGGGAGAAGTAGAAAAGGATAGCAAATCATTCATTTATTCCAGTAAAGGGAGGCAATAAACTACATCATAGCTCATGAATATCAAATTATAAATAAGCTGAGAAATCAATTTAGGAAATTCCATCTGGCATTTTTAGTGAAATAAAATAAAATCAAACAGAAAATATCAGAGTACATTGCATATTGTAGAGGTAAATATTTACTTATGAAACTTCGATTTCAGGTGTGTGTTATAGACCACAGTGTATTTCTTACTGCGTGTCTCAACCTAAAAGTTAGAAAACACTAGCATTTATTGAATTTTTATTGTTAGTTGTACTATCAACTCTCTGTGTCACTTTGGATAATTATTTAACCCAAGTTTTCTGTTCTCCAAAATGGGAATGATAATAACACTCAGTATTTTCATGAAGATTCAGTACACTTAAACATGTATTTAGAACAGTATCTGTCATTGAATGAGCATTATATGAATCTACATACAATTATTACTGTACTACTACAATTATATATTGTGTCTATATCATAGAATGATAGTGACATACGATAAGTATATACCACTATTGGAATCTACAATGAAGAACTGGACTGGATTTGAACTACTGACTTCAAAACAAAGAGAGAAGAGATTCACTGGAATACTAGTTCATAGATATATGAGGACAAGGCCAATGTGAGAAATATAAAATGATACTCCTAATGTGCTGAGCCATTAACTCCAATCAATTGATATTTATTGAGCATTTACTACACTGTGCCTGTACTTAAGAGATTAGAATCTATACCTTTCCAGCTCCCACTGACAGAAAGAAATGAGGTGAAGCCTGGGCCAGCATACCAATTGAGGAGTTACGGTCCTTGCTTTTGAGCACTTCAAACCTAGCAGAATAGATAAGACGCGAGGAGAAATGTCTCATTAAAAAGCAAAGTGCAGTGAATACAATCTGAAAGGTATAAATGGTGCCATAAGAGAATACAGAAAATAACTTTCTGGCTTGAGACACCAGAAGGGATTCCCTTGAGAAAGGAGTTAAAAATGGGTATGAACTATCTTAGTGAAAGAAGACAGGAGAAAAAGGAGGGGCAGAGCTGGGAGATGTAAAGGCGCACAGGTCTCTCTTGTAAGGACTGTGAGAGGAAGGAATGGAACGGACAGGTGAAATGGATTTTATACCCTTGACCTTCACCCACAACTGTGGCTTCCTTATAGTTTTGTTTTCATTACCTCCTCCCCTCCGTCAGGTTCAACTCCTCTTCCTCTACCCCCGCATGATGTTTTGGCCTAGAGTAGGCTTCCGGTCCATCGGTTGCACCCAGCCATCCCCACCCTCCGTCACACCCACGTGTCTTCCCTGCCTTACACTGCCATGCGGCTTCCTGCACAGCCCCTGGGCGCCGGTGCCCTCTTCTCTTTCTGGGCCTGAGCCTTGTTAAATCAAACTGTTTCCCTACCCTGCGCCTGCTCACTAACCAGTCAACCCTGAAGAAAAGTGTACTGTGCTGTTTCACCTTAAATTTGAGCTTAAATTTTAAATGGCACCCAAAGTATGTGATGAGCAACTCTACATCACCTCTGTAGCATGTCTGCTCCTTCAATCACCAAAATCAATGCCTCATTCTTATTCCCCAGAGCTACTTCAAGTCATTATTTGATCACTTACTGGCAGGGTACCTCAGTCTCCTCATAGGTAACATGGGGAGCCATCATATAGGATGGCTCTGAACATTAAATGAGCTAGTAGATATAAAATGTATATATTTCCTGATACATAGTAAGTTCTAAAGCAGTATGGTTATTGTTCTTTTCTCTCCTTCAAGTCACTCTACTTTTTCCTCTTTCCCTGTTCACTTAATTAATACCTTACTTCATAGTTTATTTGAATATAAAAGCAATTGGGGAAAGATTTGGGGAAAATGGAGGAGGTGGAACCAACAAAAATGTTTTATGTAGAAAACAATTACACTTACAGAATCTTCCTGATGTAGCTGTTTTGGGGATCTGGGGTCTTTCCACTTCAGAGGAAGTTTTGAGTAGTAAACTGTAGTAATTTCAGTCAGGTTTTGCTCAGTTTTGCACAGTAGTAATTTTGTGTCCTGTACCTCAGCCCAGTGCAGGCAACTGTCACCTTTTGCCGTTTTTAAGAGGAAGGATAACAAGAGACCCTGTTCTTTAAGTATTGGAGATCTTCACACTGATTACCAATTGTGCTTCTGCTCAAAGGCACAAAGATATGAGCTATCATTCCATATCACCATGGTTCCAAGTCTTCTCTGTTCTGGCTGAAGTGACATTCCATGAGGTTTGAAGAGCTGCTACCTCCCCCCACCCTTCATTATTCTTTTTCTTCTTTTGGGCCAGACATTAAAAATTAGGACATTTGAAAGCAACTACAAATTTGGGGAAATTAGAAAGCGGGTATGCATGCCCAGGAAAGGCACAGGATCAGAAAAGAACTGAGAATGCCTTCGGTTTATAGCTCAGGCTGATCCTTGGTACAGAGACAGACTATAACAATAAAAATAAATAAGAACAGTCACAAAATTAGTAAATCCTGGGGAGGCGTAAGAGTCTGATTCTAGAGTTACCACACTATTAAATTCAAATGTCCAGTTTTTAACAACAAAATGAACACATATAAAGAGACTTGAAGGTATGTCCAAAGGAATAAACCCCTGTCTATATGGCCAAATGAATTTTGACAAATGTATGAAAACCACTGGGTGGATGTTGTGGTCAGGGGTTACAAGGAAAACAATTATGTAGGACACAAAATTTATAGTATTATTTATAATGGTCAAACATGGAGTCAAATACAAAGAAAGCACAGGAAATCTGTCCACAGCACCGAAGACCTAGAAAATCCAGCCAAGGGCCTGGATCCCATGGCAATAACCTGTATGAGTTCAGCTGAAAACCTAGAGCCCATGACAATGACTCATGCAAGTCTGTTTCACAGATCTGCACTGGAAAGGCCCAAAAGTCAGCAGTGGAAGCTAGAAAGTCAGTGCCAGTGGGGTGAAAAATCTGTGCCAGTAGGTTGAGGGTTCTGCAATGGAGGCAAGAAGCGATGCTTAAAATAAGGACCAGGATTCCTCCAAAAAGAACCACAGTCATCCTCAGTGACAACAAGGTCCCGAGCTCCTCTGACAGTAACAGCCGAGTTCATATGAGGGAAGCCCGTATGACAAATTCCACCAGGAGAACCGACAGCTCCAAACAACAGAAACACTTAGAAGAACCCACCATGCTGCTGCTTCCTCTCCAGGTCTCCTTTTTACGCTGGCAACTTTCCTCAGGCGGACCATCCATGCTCAGCACCACACTGATTCAGTTCAGGTCTTTAAGTTGACCGCCAGTTTTTAATTCACCACAGTAGGGGTGAAAGGACAGTCTTTTCAATAAATCACACTGGGAAAATGATATCCATAGGCAAAAGAATGAAGTTAGATCCTTAACTCACATTATATATAAAAATTTACTCAAAGTAAATCAAAGATCTAACTATAAGATTTAAAACAATGACACGTTTAAAAGAAAATGCAAGGTAAATGTGTCACAATACTGGATTTGGCAATCCAAAGTCAAAGGCACAGGCAACAAAATAAAAATTTGACAAACTAAACTTCATGAAAATTTGAAAATTTTTTACAACAGAACACAATCCAAATGGAAGCTGATATATTCATGTGTTGGGGTGGAGACCCACAAGGAATATCAGTCCTGTGCTCTTTTGTGCTTCTTTGGTTGCAGGGATAGAACAAAGGGCCTCGAGTTTACTGGGCAAGCCCTGTACTACTGAGCTATATTCTCAGCCCTGTATCTTCCTGTTAATTTTATTTTGAACATAAAACTGCTCTTAAAAATATATGAATAATCATCAAAGTTTAAAAAAAAGGCAGAGTAAAAATTAACCCATAGAATGGGAGAAAATAATTTCAAATCATACATTTGCTAAAAGATTAATAACCAGAACATAGAGAGAACTCCTAAACCTCAACAGTAATTAAACAATATTTCAAGTACTCTGGGAGTTTGCAGCAGGAGAATTTTAAGTTCAAACCCAGCCGGGCAACTTAGCAACTTCGCAAGATGTTAATACAAAATTTAAAAGTTTTTCAAAAGGGTCAGGGATGTACTTCAGTGCAAATGCTCTCAGTTCACTCCCCAGCATCACTAAAAACATTTTAAATGGGCAAAGAACTCGAATAGACATTTCTCTAAAGAAGGTATACATACTACTGAAAAGCACATGAAAATGTGCTCCACATTACTAATCATTAGGAAAACAGAAATCAAAACGATAATGATTATACCCATAAAGATGGCTCCCAGAAATAACAAGACTTTGGTAAGGTTACAGACATTTTTTCCCATTTTGTATTGAATATAATTGACAAATAAAATCATATATTTAAGGTATACAACATGTCTCGAGATACATATACATTGAGAAACTATTATCACAATCAAGCTAATTAACATATCTACCACCTTGCATATTCATTACAATTCTTAATTTCCTCAGTTTAAAAATATTCTATATTAGAACAAGTTAAAAGTTATTTTTTTTTAATGTTACAGGGCAAACCCAGGAGCTTTGCACTAAGCCACATCCCCAATCCTTCTTGGTTTGTTTTTTTGTATGTTTCTTTTGTTGCGTTTGAGACAGAAGATCACTAAGTCACTAAGTTTCCCAGGCTATACTCAAACTTGTGATCCTCCTGCCTCAGCCTCCCAAGGGCTGGAATTACAGGTGTATACCACCATGCCTGGCTAATAAGTATCCTTAAACAAAAAGAAAAATGCACTGAGCATGTTATTCCCAGGGATAGATTAAAATAGTTAAGTGAACTCTATTCTAGACACTTTTTGATATGTCTATACATTAATGCATTTTAAAAATAAAAATTTCCCTGTGACACTCATACTGTTTTGTAACCATCTCACTTAATAGAGTGGACACTGTTTCACATCAATAAATTCATGTCAACATCACAATCTCTTAATGATATTACTAACTACTCTTTTCCCATTCCCCTATCACCCTACCTGAAACCTCTCTCTCCTTCCCCCTGTTCGTTTCCCCTTGTCTAATAATAATCTCCCTTCTACTTGCATGCTTTCTTTTTTAGATTCCATGTATTAGAGAAAACATGTGGTACTTATCTTTTAGAGTTTGACTTATTTCACTCAATGTGCTAGCTTCCAGTTTCATCCATTTTCCTGCAGATGACTTGATTTTTTTCTTCTTTATGACTAAATAATACTCTGTTATGTATATATACCCCAAAATTTTTTATTTATTCATCTGGTTCCAAATCTTGACTATTGCGAATTGTGTTGCAACAAACATAGTTATGCAAATATCCTTAGCATATGCTGATTTTAATTCCACTGGATATATGCCAAGGGGTGTGTTCTATTCTTAGTATTTTTTTAACCTCCATAATGATTTTCATAGTGATATGCATTCCCTCCAGCAATGTAGAAGAGTTCCTTCTACCCTACAGAGATAGAGCTCAAAATTCTAGTTCCCTTTTATTGGAAATACAAAAAAGTATATTCATTTGGGAAACATTATTGGTATTCCTCAAAAAAAATTAAACAAGAAATTACTGACCAGTCTAACAATTCACTTATGGGTATATATCCAAAAACTGAAAGCAGGGTCTTGAAGATCTATTTGTGCACTCACATTTACAGCAACATTATTCACAACAGTTAAAATGTGGAGCAAGTTAAGTGTCTAATCAAGAGACACATGGATAAGCAAAATGTAGTATGCATATACAGTGGAATATTATTCAGGCTAACAGGAAGGAAATTCCATAGTATGCTACAGCATGGGTGAATTTTGAGATTATGGTAAAGATAATAGACCTATCACAAAAAGAGAAATACTCTATGATTCCACTTACATGACGTACTTAAAGTAGTCTAGAAAGTAAAATCCAGTGGCGAGGGAGGGGAGTGGAGAATTACTGTTTAATGAGTGGGATGGTTGATTGTGTCAACTTGTGGAAGAGAAGCTCAACACAATTGGTTCAGCAGGTTCATACCCAAAGGCGTGGAAGACCCATGCTAGGGTGGCTTGTCACCTGGATGTTAAGGGGAAATGAGAAAGGACAGAGCTGCTTCTGTTCTTCGGAGAAGCTCCACTCTTGGCCTTCAGCTTGGACATCATCTCCTGGCTTCCATCATCAGTCTCCTGACATGGACTCACACTGGACACTGCAGTGAGCACCACACCTTCGACTGGGTCCTTCAGTCTCTAGTGTGTAGACAAGCCCTCTGTGCCCTTCCTCATCAGTTTCTGTGGGTGACCACTGTAAGCCAGTCTTGTAAATTCTTATATATTTGTATATCTGATGTTATATCTGTTTCTTTAGTAAACACTGACTGATACAACGAGGTTAGAGTTTCAGTTTTACAAGACGAACAGAGAGATGGAGACAGACAGTGGTAATGGTTGCACACGATGATTGTATTTAATACCCCTGAAGTGTACACTTAAAAATGGTTACGACAATAAGTTATAAAAATAATGGAAAGAAAAAGCAATTGGACAGCAACGTCACCTCCCTTCCACCATGTTCACCATCCTGCTGGAACTGGTGTCCACACCTATTACTTCCCTCCCTGTTCTTATCGAGAGCCAACGCTTTTCTCATCCAGCCCATCTGCACTGACCTTCAAGGACCTCAGTCCTACAACTCGCTCCTCCATCAGTTACTTCCGCCTCTCTACTGATTCACTCTGTTCAGTATACAAATAAGTCTATTATGACTTAACTTTGAAAGAAAACTTTCTCTTTACCATCATAGTCTCATCAACCACTCTTTCATCTCTCTTCTCACTTTTATACCCTACTTCACTTTCTCCATATCTTGTCTTTGCATTCTTTCTTCAACCCATCTCTGCTGATCTTCCAACCCATCACTCCACTGCTACTACACTTGCCTGGTGATCTTCATGTTGCCAAATCCCATGGTTTGCTCTCACATTATTCTCACTCTTAGCATTCCACTTGGCTGATCACTTTCTCCTTTTGCAGACATTCTTTCCTCCCACCTCATCTTCTTCCTCTCACTGGTCCCTTCTTCACAGAATACTATAGCCCCTTTCCAAGTTGTGCTCAGTTCAAAATATTGATAAGGCAAAGGCGTTGGATCGAGGTTCCTTTCTCTGTTCTATCTGTGCATTCTTTCTAGTGACTTCATCTACTCTCACAGCATAAACTACACCCCCTACCCACCATCTGAGCTCCTCGTTGCTGTCCAAAACTTTTTCTAAGCCTAGCTCATTTTGAAACATTTTTCTTTTCTCTCGTCCCCTCCCCGCTTTTCTTCTTTCTTCCTTTTTCTTTCTGTGGTGCTAGGGTTCAACTCAGAGCCTCACACATGCAAGGCAAATGGTATACAACCAAACCACACCCCCAGGCCATACTTAGATTATTTTTACTCAAATATTTATATTTACTTGTTTCACCCCTCTATTTGAACATTTAATAATTATGTACAACATAACACAGTAGAATGAGAATTGGGGAGGTTCCACCTCCATTACCGCTCTACTTTTAAAATTCCTACCTCAATAAAAAGTATCTAATTTCTGGTGCCAAAAATGTATTAAGTAGTCTTTATTTATCTATGTTTTCCATGAACATCTAAAGTTTTCCCAGTTCTACCATCCAAAGATACTCCAGCTCAACTCACTCTCCCCCATCTCTGCTGTTTCCATCCTAACACAAGCTATATCTTTCTTTCCATTTTTACCTGTTATAGTTTATTCTCCCCAGAGCAGCCAGAACCCTTTTCAGATAACAAATGAGAATAGGTTATACCCCTTTACAAACTCCACAATAGTGCACTATCCTTACAGGAGCGTACACTCTGGCCTCAGCCTGCCATACAGTTCCCTGGAGATCTGGCCCCCTTCTCCTCCCCAAACTGTGCATGAGGTCACTCTTTCCTAGTTCATATATTCCAACTGCACCAACTTGCCTTTGGTTTCTGAGATTTTCCATTCCTTTTGCCATCTTTGCCCTTGCTTCTTCTCTGCCTGCAGTGATTCTGCAGCAGTTTCAAAGGGCCAACTCCTTAGTGTCTTCAGATGTCAGCTTCTGTGCCATGTGCTCATAGAGGCAGTCAATGGCTACCATGTCAAGCAAGCATTTTTTAGTATCATTTTATTTTATTTTAATCCTCTGCATGGAACTTAATTCTAAATACTTAGTTTTTGATATCTATTTTCCTTCTCCCTCTTCTCTAGTGAGAAAGAGCTCTATACAAATTTTTCTCACTATGCCACTAGTGCCCACAACTGGAACATTCCAGGGTTTAAGTCATTTTCTTGCTGAATGAGAGACAAGTGAGTGGCTTTTAGGGTTCATAATTCAGGCTGTGAGGAGCAGGTGATGTGCTCAAAGGGCATCACTCCCCTTTCCCTGTGATGCTAATCTTACATCTGACAGCTCACACCTGCAGAGCCCTAATCCTTCCATTCCATCACACAGCCTCCTTCTCTCCTACTCCTCTCACCCAGACCATGTCCCTGGCCTTCTGATGGCCTGTTATAATTTGTGTTCCTGACTCAATCCATTCTACACACTACCATCACTCCTCTTAAAATTCTGCTGTCACTGTATTGCTTTCCTGTTCCAAATCTTCATAGATTTTCTGTAGCTTACAGAATAAAGTTCAAAATCCTCACCCTGAGCCAAAAAACATTTTACAATGTCTCTGAAAGCTCCTTTTGGATAAAGAAAGAAATGCTGAGTGTCTCTGTTCCAACAGCTGGAACACTCTCAGATGAGTTATCTCTCCCTTTCCTTTGAAATGCAAGCAATAACCTTGATTTCTTAAAGACTAGCTGGGAATTCAATGTCAAGCATCCCCACAGTAGAATCCACTGCCCCTTAACCCAGAACACCTCAGCAGGGTTCCAAAGTAAATAGCATTGCAATAGACATCCGAGCTGAAGTCAACCATACTTTAAGATGATTTTAAGAGCTTCATAAACACAAACTTCTTCCAAAATCAGTTTGGAGAGTTTATCAGGGCTGTCTGTTCTCTTCCTTGGCAAAGACTTTCAGTGCTTGTTTTGAGGGGAGGGGATAGCACTAGGGATTGAATCTAGGGTCTTTGCACTAAGATATACCCTCGTCCCTTTTGTCTTATTTCTCAATATGAAACAGGATCTTGCTAAGTCACTCACTTGCCCAGGATGGGCTCAAACTTGCAGTCCTTCTGCCCCAGTCTCCCAGAGTGCTGGGGTTATAGGCTTTTGCGACCACACCCTGCTGGGTTTGGTGCATTTTTGATGATTTGTCTAGCATGTCTCCTTGCCTTAAACGATTTTGATTTGAATCAGTATGGACCAGTGATTCTTAATACTAAACACTCATTACAGTAAGACAGGAATAAGATGGGTACCTTTAAAAAACACTAATGCTGGAGCCTTAGAGCAATAGAAATTAAATCAGTCTCTGGGCTGGGACTCAAGCCTCAGAATGTTATAACAAGCCTAAATCCATGACCCATGGCCAAGACATGCAATAGAATAAACCTGCAGGAAAAAAGGCTTCAGGGAGTTCTAACTCCTTCTAAAACATTAAGTATCAAAGTTTAAAGACATATATAGGGCTTGGGAGAAACAGAGAAAGACCAGGGGGATAGGAAGACCAAGATAATTAGAATCACGACTAATGTTTGAGAGTTAATATGGGTCCCAGTCACAGCTCAAACTTACATTTACTGCAGTCCCAGACATAACTATTACTGCTGATCCTCATTTTACAGGGAAGAAGAATGCAAGGCCTACAGAGAAGGTTCAGTAAGTACCCATGGTCTGCAAGGTGTAGCATGAATGTGAATCCAGAAAAACCTGACTTCAGAACTTACCTTCTCTACCATTGTCTTAGTCACTTTTTTGTCAGTGGGACAAAATATCTGATGCCCATGACTTAAACGAAGAGAGGTTTTGTCTGGTTCATGGTTTTTAGAAGATGTGGTTCATAGTTGACCAGCTCCAAGGCAGTGGAAGGGTCTAGACGAGGAAAGCTGCTCAGGTCATGGTGGCCAGGAAGCAAAGAGAGAAGGGAAAAGCTAAGGAAGGAGATAAAACTTTCCAGGTCACACTCCAAGTGACCCTGCTCTTCCAACCAGACCCTATATCCTAACAGCACATCCTGCTACAGACTCTTCAGTTGATTGGTGATCCAATCACCCTCCAAACTTCTGAGCCCATGAGGCTTTGGGAGGACATTCTAGATCTAAACCATAACAGCCACTAACATAAGCACCACAAAAAGAGCATTCACACTGATCTCATTTAGTACAAGATGCTAGTCTAAGTACTTCACAAATATTATCTCTCTTAATCTCTGTAACAGTTTTGTGAAATGGGACCTGTCATAATTGGTCTCCAGGCTAAGCATGGGGACATGGGAAACACAACCAGGTGAAGCATTTGGGCCAAGATCACTGAACTCTCTGCAAAGGGCAGGAAGTCAAAATATGTTGTGTTACCTGCTCAGAGTCCCATGTGTCAGCTGTTCTCCTGGAGACAAGGCATGTGCACACATGGTGTGCCTGTTCCTAAGAAAACACTCCACAACTCCTTCGCACTACCAAAAATATTTAAAGCCTGGAAGCCTGTATGTGAAGGTGATAGAGTCCACAGCAGACATCTGACTAACTATAGTAACTGTGGAGTTGAGACAAGCAGAGTTCCATCATCTCCTCAGAAAGGCACTTCCCTAACACAGAATTCTGAACTTAATTTTTCTACAAGGAGCTAGGTTGAGGCTGCTTTAGTGCAAAGGACTCTAAGGTCTCCTGGCCCATCTCTTTTCTGGCTGCAGACTCCCTGTATGCCTTAATAAAGCCAGTTCACAGTTCACATCAGAACTCCTCAGATACTCTTCCCTGACCATTCCCTTAACATGCACCACCTTGAAGTTGCTGTCCTAAAACTGTTTAAATGCACAGAGAAGGTTTGATTTTAAAATGCTCATCCCATGTCCACCAGGAGCCTACTTTCAGTCCATCTGTTAAATGCACCCACTGTTGAATTTTTAGCTGCTGCTAATGAGTGAGTGCCCTGTTCTTCCCAGGTGTCATCATGGTTCATTATGACTATGGTTTTGTAGTCATCCTTGTTGGGAGTTTCAGGTGATTCGGCCAAATTGAAGAGTTTATATTCAATGGTATAGGCAAGAGGGGGCCATTACAGGTTTTGAGTACAGAGTGACAAGAGACCCACTTTAGAAAATCAATCTGGCAGTGATATGTAGAAGGACTTGGAGCGGAGAAAGGAACAGTTGGTTGGAACATGGTGCTGTGAAGCCAAGGGCTTGGAAATGCTGGCACAGAACATGAGGATTCATTAGCACAAGCCATTCTCACTGCTAAAAAGCTGGTCAAAGAGCACATCTAACTGATGATGGATTTGAATTCGGGGGACAGCACTTAAAATATGTGTCTACCCTGACTGCTTTTATCTTTAGATACCATATTAAGGAAAAGCTTCCATACATCTGTCATAGCTGAGTGAGCAGCCTCCTTGGTGCATTAAATCTTCTATTTTCAGGCTTGAATATCCCTGGAAAGCAACTCCACTTCATAGAATGGGGCTGCTGTTTCATCTCTTCCTGTAGCAGGACTGGATCCAGGCAGACCTTCTTGAAGGAGATCCTTGCTTTTACCAACTCCCCCGGGTTTTGGCTCTTCCTTTTTCTTGGTAGCTTTCTCCATCACAGACCCCAACTGAGGCACTCAACAGAGCAGGAGAACCACACTTTCTTTCCCTGCCCATCATCCTCCAACAAGGCTGGGTGACTTCCTGTACAAAATTAAGTGTTCACTTGAGTGACATTTGGCTTTGACCTTGGCACAGTGATAGGGAGCTTCAGAGCAAATAATTGGGGATCTTGTTTCCTAGAAAGGGGCTTTGATCACCCATTGGCCAAGTCTTGCCATGGTCTCCAAGTTCTACTACCTCTGCTGCCTGAATAAATGTTAATTATGCTCACAGTCCAAGAAAGGTATAGACAGGGATCTGGGTCCTCTGTTTCTGGCTATTTTCCCTTGGTTGAGAAAGGCTGAAAGGACTTCAATCAAATATTCCCAAATTCTTGACTTCTGTGTATTAGTATAGAAAATAGGATATGTTATAATCGGTAGTAGCTAGATATTTTAAGTATTTTAAATATTTGAAAGAACTGGGCATGGTGGCCCATGCTTGAGATCCCAGCACTTAAAAGGTCAAGGCAGGAGGATTGCCACAGGTTTGAGGCCAGCCTGAACTACATAGTGAGTTTGAGGCTAGCCTGATCTATATGGTGAGATCCTGTCTCAAAATACATGAATAAATATATATATATTTTAAGAAAAAAAAAGCTCTGATACATTACTTAGACAGCAAACTCTTTTGCACTATTACCCCAGAAATAGAAAAATGGCTTTCAGTACTCTCCCTCTGTCAACCACTAACTCGAGCAGAGGTCTGTCACCTCTTCCTTTACTGTTCCAGACTTTCTCATGCTAATTTTCAGTGTTTTCTTGCCATGTTAAACTTCGTGTCCTTTTTAAAACTACCCATCTTACCTTCACTTCCAAACGATGCTATAAAGCAAAACATTCTTCCCCCCTTTTAGAGTGCTCCTTCTGCCAGCAAATGGCAACATCACCTACTCAGGAGCCCAAGGCCAGACCTGAGAATATTTCATCCCAGTGGTTCTCACCGTAAGCAAGCATCAGAACCACCTGCCTGGTTTGGTAGCACATAGATTGCTAAGCTAGTCTTAGCCTCTCTGATTCAAGAGCTGGCTTAAGTGATCAAAGGTATTTTTCATTTCTAATAATTTCCTAGGAGATACCAATTGATGCTGGTGGTGCAGTCATTACATGGTGAGAACCACTGTGCTAGAAACACCCTCTTCTCTTTTTTCCTCCTATTTAAGTAAGTAACCAGTTTCCAATTATTTATGTCTCCAAATGTGTCTATCTTCTCCCTGCCACCAGTGTCCTGGTGGGTTCCATGCCCACTGCTAGTGAAATGCTCTAAAACACTGCTCACATCTCCTTTGCCCTAAATCCACCAGGCCTCCTACACTATGATGGCTAGCTTCTTTGGCATGGTGGTCAATGCCCTCTGTGACCCAGTCCTGTCTACCTATCTATTCTCATTTTCCAGTACTCCCTGTAATTAAAAAAGGGCTAGAAACACCCAGTAAATACCCTGCAGTTCCTTGTTCTCTTGTCACGTTTTGACCACTTGTCCTTTGTATACATCTTGGTAATTAGCTCAGGCTCCCATTTTTCAGGAACTTTTCTTTAAATACCTCATGGTGACCAGTGACCCATGCCCTTCTCTCAGGGTCCATGACCACCACTTAACATTATTTCTTAGCACATTATGTTGAAACTATTGGTTTTCTTGCCTTTTTGTGGCAGCAAACCTTTGGAGTTTTGTCTCCAGCACCTAGGTCAATAAATGCTTGCTGAACTGAAGATTTTTCCACCCAATTCCTTCTCTCCTTCTTGATTTAATGCCCTGTGCCCTGCTTGTCCCAATATCTGAACTCCTCTTGATCTTCACAGAAGAGATCTAAAAGCTCAGAAGGCCCAGTGATGGTTGACATTCAATTCACCAGTGGTTTCTCTGTCACACTGGGTTGCCTGGTTATATTCTCTCATGTTTCCCTAATAAAACAACAGCTCTTCTTTGCACAGAATAAGCCTTTCTCTTGAAAGAGTTGGGGGAGATTTTCAGCTGTCTTTTGATATCTTAAGTGGAACCCTTAGCAGTGAGGAGAAGCCAAAAGAGATTAAGCTGGTACAGTTAAAGGCCAAAACCCAAACCAAATACATTTCTTTGGCTGTGTTTATGAGTCACTCTGGCCGCAGGAATCTTCAGCTCCACAGAATCTTCTAGTTCTTCTGTTTCACATATAAACTTGAATATAGCCAGACTAGAGCATTTTGGCTCATGAGCTTCTGACCTTAATACAACTGGGTAAGATAACAGAAATAAAACACAATCTTAATGACAAATTGTTTTTTTCTCCCATGTTTCCTTTTTTCCTCTTGCTTTCTGTGTTGGAAATCACACTCACAGAGAAAGATGCCCATAACTGCTTAGTTAAGTAGAAGGTATTAATAGATGAAAGTTTGGTTGTTGAAAACATGAATGGAAGAAATTGATCATAGTGAGTGGTGGTTAATGTAATATCGGAAGTTAAATTTTTTAAATAGACAAGATGAAACAATTGGGGAAATTAGTTAAATAACCAATGATGTTTCACTAAATTATTTTGTGTACTTAACAGACACTGCACATTCTCCTATAGTCATATGCAAATGCACAACCCGCACATACTAAATAATTAACTGAGGACAAGAAGTGCTCTAGGTAAATAAAACATTATTAATTTCATTATTATTATTGTAAACTTGAACACTCTTTACTGTAATTTCATAATTTGCTGCTTGGAGGAATGAGCTTGGCGATCTTCCACTGCCATTATGAATTCCTCTATGTCAGGCAGCAGGGCCTCTGGATGGAAAAAGGGTAAGTTATGCAGACAACTGGCTGGAAAAGAAGCTTGTTTATTTTCAGAGTGTCTTTGGCCTGAGTGCTGAATTTTTTGGCCATTAATTGTCTGAGCCACCTGTCCCACACCCTCTTTTTTTCTGAGAAATAGTTGCTGTTTTCTCCACTGGGCTGTCAGGTGTTAGGAGAATAATAAGTGAAGATACCTGAGGATTCTTTGCCTGCAGGCACTGCCTTGGTCTATAGACATCAGCTAGCAAGGAACTCTGCTTCTTTGTTCATACAGGTTACTAAAGAATCACTGTGGTTCTGGCCCTGAAATGTTGACGGAAACTCAGCTGCAGGTATGACATAGTCCTCTGATTTACCAGTAGAGAATGCCTTTCTCCAGTATGCTTTCAAAACAGCCATTAAATGAATGCTAGCAAACATAATCAATTTCATTCTCCCCTTTTGTGGTGAGGGGCTGATGAATGAACCCAAGTTCGTCTGCACACTAAGCGTGTGCTCTGCCACTGAACTGCACCCCTAGCCCTCCATTTCTGATAAGAAGCCCGGAGTAGTGCTGTTCCCTTTATTTGTGACAGTTTCACTTTCTAATTCTAGGTATGCAAACATGAATAAAAGAATATCCAACCAGATATCTGGGGCCCCCTGTTTTATCAGCCATTGATCCAAGTAACTAAAATCTAGATATGGATACCAAAGAGCCTAAACCAAGCACCCACTCCATTTTGAAAGTTTCTGAACAATGGGGCGTGGTGATTTCTACTAATGAATATGCTACAAATAAAAACATTTTTGCTGACCTATTTGAAGGTTGGCAGACTTAACCATTGCAAACTCAGGAAAGGAATAGTAAAAATAATGAACTCAGTAAAGCAGTTTTTTAACTTTCTTAATTCAGAAAAGTATATTATCTTCATTGGCTAATTTTTTCACTTTAAAATTAACCAAATTAATTCCATTAAGCGAAATAAAGGTTTCTAATAAACCGGGCATACCGCCCTCACCAAATCACAGACACACAGTTCAGACTGCAACTAGACAGACCTTGTTGCTTGGGTTGCAAGATATATTTGAATTGATAACACTGTGTCCATGAGAGAAGAGGCAGAATAGAGCAAGAATTTGCTTGTATGAGCAGTCAGTCCAGAAAGTCTGAGGCTTTACAAAGCAGAGTTGAACACTTGAGGAATAATCTGTGACATTTCACTGTTTTACCAGTCCCTATAATCTTTTCTCTTTTCTTTCTGAGTCCCAAAAAAGGATATGTTTCAACAATTAATATAATAGCTATAATTTATGAAGCACCTATGCTGTTATATTCACTTGATATAGATTAACCTCATTAAAACAATACTAAAATCACATGGGTATAAAGCACTTTATTTTATTTTTGGGTGAGTATAAACTATTTTACATATAATTAAACATAAACACAGACAAGTTGAGTCACTTGCCCAAGGTCACATAGCTAGTAATATTTGAATCCAGGTAGTTCAATCAAAGAAAGAGAAATGAACAACGTGCCACCATTTTCTTAGATACTTTGCAATTATCTTTCTTGGCTGATACCAACGGATAATTTGAATTCTCTAGGTAAACCAAAATGGTAGAATTGGTCAGGTTTCCAGATTTGGCGGCTGTTAAGTAATCTGTCTGCCACTCCATGCTCAGAAAAAGTAGGAAATACTGTGTTAGGATGTAGTAGCCAACCTCCAAGTGGCCTGGTTTGCATACTCATTCAATTTCTCCAGTTTTGTACCAAGATTGATCTCAGTGACCAACAGCAAGTGGAGAAGTGATAATATGTCACTTCCAAGAAGGGTTAGAACAGACTATGGCTTCTGTCTGGAATGTTCCTTGGTATATGTTCTCCCTGATCATGGGCTTTGGGGGAAGCCAGATACCATGTCACAAGGACATGCAAGGACCCTATGAAATCACCATCAAGATGAAGAACAGTAGTCTGCAGCCAGTAGCTGGTGAGATGCTAAGGCCCACTAATAGCCAAACAGCCAGCATGGATGAACATTCTCTAGCTCTCATCAGACTGAGGAATGATGGCAGAAGCACCCAGTCAGCCACTCCCAGATTCTTGATTTTTCAGAAATGGTGAAAATAAATGTGGCATTAAGCTGCTAAATTTTTGGATAACTTGTCACTATGCAATGGATAACTAATGTATAAAGAGTAAAGAAGAAGGCAACTTAGTGTCTGCCAGGGCTGGAAGACTGGACTAATCAGCCCCAGGGTAAAAGGAGGACCACTTTGAACTGAAAGAAAAAATAAACACTTGATTGCAGACGCGAGGTTTCACCCTTCAGAAGTTTGTGTGTGAGTGAGTTTGCAATCAAGGATGAAGGTGAGCTGATGTGCTTTATGGAAATCAGTACTGATGAGAGGGTGAGATGAAGTGTGTCAGGTGGAGCAAGGGTACAGCTCCGTGAGGAAGTTACTGAAGACGCATGGCAGGTTTTGCAAGTGCCTCTTCACCTTCCCTTGTTTGCAGAATGCTTAGTGTTGGAGCAAGAAACTATAGGCCCCAGAAATAAGCAGAGCTGTGGTTGGGGTAACCAACCAGACTTGCCAGCCTTCCAGGGTCCCTCAATTACAGCAGAAACTCCAGAATGTCAGAGAGTTGCTGAAAGGCTTGTGAAACATAGAAGAATCAGTCTCATGTCAAGATCACCCAGAGCTCAGCTTACTCCAGAAGAAGAGTTTAGGAAACCCCAGCAGTTGCACCCCTCCCAGAGAGCCTGGCCCTGGTTTCTGAACTATTGCTGGATCCTCAATAAACTGGCTGCCTGGGGCTGCTGTACATAAAGCCACAACCTGGGGGGTTTAAAAAAACAGAAATTTGTTCTCTTAAAATATTTCAGGATAAAGTCCAAAATCATGGTGTTGGTAGGGCCATGCTTCCTTGCAAGATGCAAGGGGAAAAGTCCTTGCTTGCCTATTTTAGCCTCTCAGGGTTGCCTGCAATCCTTGGTTTTTCTTGGCTTACAACAATTTCACTCCAATTTTGGCCTGTTCCTTAATGTGGTAGTTCCTTTCGGTGTCTGTCTCTTTCTCTAAATTTTCCACTTCTTATAAGGACCCTAGTGATATAGGACTAAGCAGCCACCCTACCTTAACTTGAGTACATCTCCAAAGGCCCTATTGCCACATACAGTCTTTCATAGTTACTTCTCTCTCATTGCCATAATGAAATACCTGACACCTAAAGTTAAAGAGAGAAAGGTCTATTTAGCTAACAGTTTGTGGAGGTTTTAGTCTGTAACCAGCTGGCTCCAAGGCAGGCTGGCTTGGCACAGAGGCAACAGTTTAGCATGACAGAAGACAGCAAATGCAACAAGAGCAAAAAGTGGGGGAACAAGCCTCTTTCCCTCCTGTATCAGTCAGGGTTTGCTAGTGAAACAGATACAACACAAGATATACAACTGTATAAGAAATTAAAGGATTGGTTTACAATGGTCAACCACAAAGTTGTATGAAGAAGTGTACAGAGGGTGCCTGCAAGCTGGAGGGTGAAAGGTCCAGCCCAAGGGCTGGAGCTTACTGCAGTGTCCTGTGCAAGTCCGTATCAGGAGATCAATGGGTCTATGATGAAACACTGAAGAATCTACGATGGAAGGCTAAAGAGTCTATTATAAAGGCTAAAGAGTCTATGATGAAGCCAAACGATTTGTGCCAGAAGCCAGGAGATGAAGTCCAAGCTGAAGGCGAAGACTGGAGCTCCTCCAAAGAAGCAGTACTAAGTCTCTCCTCATTTACCTTTAATAGTATGCAGGCTGCTCCCCTGGGGTGGGTGTAGCACTCACACCATCTGCCTGCCCTCCTCTTGCACAGGCTGAGGATGTTGCAAACTAAGGCCTGGCCTCCTGCTGAATCACTTAGTTAAACTTCTGACCTTCTCAAATTGACACAATGAACAGGTAACTGCTTGTTCTCTACACTCCAGGATGTAGAGCTGCTGAGTTACTTAATTAAGCTTCTGGACTTCTCAAGTTGACACGATGTATAAATCATAACACCTCCCTTATAGTGTATGCAGGTTACTTGCACTTGTGTGAGTGTAGCACTCACACCATTTCAATGCCCCTCTTGTGCAGGCTCAGGATATTTACAAAGGACCCTGACCCCTTGCTGAGTCACTTAGTTAAACTTCTTAACTTCTCAAGTTGACACAATGAGCAACATCCTGGACCAGTAAGGGCATGTCCTCTTTACCACAAGATGTAGAATTGCTGAGTTACTTAGTTAAGCTTGTAGATTTCACAAGTTGACACAATGTATCAACCATTACAAGGTCCCATTCACAGACCACAGGTGGTTGTGAATTTTGAGGAGACACTGTTCTCTCTAACAACCATGACTCAGTTCTCAAACGTGTCCCCTCCTTAACATCTACTTCTCTGACTGCGGTCCTGGAGCACAGCAGTCCTGCCCTGATCCCTTCCACAGATTCAGCTTCCACTTCTTCAATATCTCTTTACTGTTTTCCCAAACTTCATCTGCCCATCTCTTACACCCAGCTAGAAGAGCAGAGCAGCCAGGAGACATAGCTCTGGTCTGCACTTGAGAGTGTCAAGGATGTCTCTTTGAGCTCTGTTGCTAGGGTTAGATTTTAACTTCCTGGGTTATTAGTTTTCTGCATATAAATATGCAGAAAGAGGTGTCAGCACCACCTCTGTTGGATACACAATCCTTGAGCTCCAAGGCCACAGATTCTATAGGAGAAACTGCCTCTTCATTCCCTTCAACAGATTAATATTGTTAATTGATTGCCTCCATCTCAGATCTTCCTATTTCTCCTTGTTTGGCTACATCTTACTGAGCACATACAAGTTTCCCAGTGGGACAGTGACCCCATCTTCATTACCACTTATGACAATAAAACTTCTGGTCCTGTGTGCCTTGCCTGACTTGAAAACCTATCCCCTCCATGGGTCCCCATACTCCCAAATCTTGCCTTACAAGCATCTCTCCTGCTGTGTAAGGCACTGAGCTACTGCTTTTGTTAGCCCTTTCTTGCCTGTTAGCAGCATCTGCTGTCTCTCCCTGTCAAGGTTTTCTGTGCCAGCCAACCCTGTGTAGCCTAAAGAAAGCTCATGCCAGTCTAGCCATTGAGTAGGGGGTCTGTGGGTAGCAGCCAGCCCAACACCTGTGCAGGCTGCTTATGGTGGCACCCTAGCCCTAACCTGGACCTCCTGCCTTCTCCCAGTACACTTTACTCCATGTGAGGCAGTTGACAGTGGGCTTCTATTAGAGCAGCCTGCACCTGGGCACCCAAGTCCATCCTGAAAGTGGAGCCAGTCACTTTCTCTTCCTGTGGGAGGTCATGCCACCGTGGGTCTCTGGGTTCATTTTGGGTTTTGGTAATTCCAGGTAAAACTAGAGAGGAAGGACAGCACATGGCTTCCTCATCACAGAAACAACTTCTCCAGCCTGCAAAGGTCCAAAATGTGGAGGCCAGATCCACAAAGGATGAAGCAAGCAGTGAGGGACTGGCTTGGATGGTATTCCTGCGGGGCCATCCTCAATTCATCCTCAGTCCTTCAGGTAACTTGTCTAGATGCCGTGATCAGTAATGAAAGCCATATGTCACCTGCTTGCAAGTGATGGTGAAGTAGCCAGAAAAGACCCTGACAGCTGCCCGGCATGCTGGGGGACAGGTCCAGGTGGGTTCTGAAGGGAGACATGTAAGTGAAGAGAGCTAACATTTCACAGCACAGTGAAGAAAGTAGGAGGGTCAAGTCCAAACCTGATCCTCAGATGACAGGGCTCATGAAGAAGCTCCCTGGTGACCTGCTGAGTGAGGAGTCTGTCTGCCTGGCCATAGCCAAGGTGTCAACACTGGTGGGGATAAACCTGGCTGATTCACTACCAGGTGTGACGGGCTAAAGGGATTTGTAGACATCATTCACTCCTCTCAGCTTTGCTTTCCTTCAGAATTCTTATCATGAACTCTGTTATTCACCTTTTCCCCCTCTAGTGGAAACTCCACAAGAACAAAAATTATTTTGGGGGCAGCATCTGGAACATAGTAGCTAATTAATGTCTCTCAGATCATTCAAAACTGAAAAGTTTTCCTTCTGTATTAAACAAGAGAGATAAACTTGATTAACATAATCATTGGAATCCAAACATCCATAATGCCTTGGTTCAAATACTTTTTTTCCATTTCACTAGGTCGGAAACCAGGTTGCATCTTACGAACATATCTCATAACTTTGGGAAGCTGACAGCACCTTTGACATTTTTATCTTTCTGTTTTGTTCAAAGTTCCTTTTGTCAGCTTGTATCATTGCTACTGCAATTGTCTATTTGTTAT